>OX442435.1:5151140-5259959 GCA_949361645.1 Spongilla lacustris
TTCTCGTCAAAATAGCTCTTGCTATGCTACGAGTTAGCACCAGACTACAGTAAGTCTGCCAAAAAGATCAGCCGGCAGTGACCTTACTTTTCGGCAGAGAAACACAGATGACAAGCCGAGTGGCTGTTACAAAGTGTAACCTAAACGGCTGGTGGACGCTAGCTTACCGTTGAGAAAGTAACAACAAATGTGTCTATCGTATCAAAACAGTAAAATTGAGTAAATAAAACGCATCAGGAAACTCGGTCCCGCCCTCCACCCCCTACCCGGACCAAGATGCCTGGATGTACAAATAATTACCCGGACCCATATGCCTAGGCATTTGGGTCCGGGGGGGGGGACCCAGTTGCCTAGGCATATGGGTCCCCCCGGACCCAAAATGGGGGGGGGGACCCAGTTGCCTAGGCATATGGGTCCCCCCGGACCCAAAATGGGGGGGGGGGGGAACCCACATGCCTGTGACACCGGCTGACAATTTGCTGGATTTCCTCTCCACACTCAAAAAACAGCACACTGCTATTGCCACTGCCCCATGGAGCCATTTTTAATTAGATAGGCTCGTTTATCGACGATTTAATGAGCTATGAATATTTGTCGATAAAATGTGCATACTAATTGCACCATTAATTCGTAATCGAGATGTAATTAGAATCGCGGCAACGCTGACTGTAAATTTCGATAAAAGGCTGTATAACAGAATGACGCAGCTAAATTAATCATCTCATGCATCTGTTCGTATCAGTTTGAGTGTTCATCATCTCGCAACGGGTATTATTAGGTCTGTTCATCATTTGTTGTACAGCAAATTCCACAGGTCATCGGGTGTTTTCAAGGGGACTAACGACGTTCATTTCAAACTTTCTGGGCGTAGGGTAACACGATTTCAATGCGAGCAAACAGCCGCATTGCTACGTACATTTGTGTGGTCGTTATACTATTAGAGCGCGTTGCTGTGGCACTTTTTGCAGTGCTGTGCAATAATGTCAGTTTCTCCAGAAAAAACTACTCAATTAAAAAAAGCAAATGGTTTTTTCTCTACCTACGTGGCTTTTTATACCGGCAAACAAGGCATAATAGAAAAGAATATATATAATTATAATTATAATTATATATCATTTTGACCCTGAAGAGTGCCATATAGCTATCAAATGGTGGCTTGGCATGCATGGATACATCAGCGGGGTCTCAATGTTCTTTGTGCTATGACCATTCCTTAGATCCTTTGGGGCACCATGCAACAACTTGTAAGAGAGGGGGAGATGTTGTCATAAGACACAACAACATCAGAGACATACTGGCTGAGTCGTTTCGTCGAGCAGGCATAAGTGTTCCATGTGAAGCTGGAAGTGGGTTGAGCCATGACAACCGTCGCACTAGGCCAGCTGACATTTTGGTTCCCAACTGGTTCTGCAGCAGACCAGCAGCCCTAGACCTCACTGTGATTTCACCGCTTAACTCAAATGTCATTGCCGAAGCGGGATTCACAGGGGGGTCAGCAGCTGCATCTGCTGAAGTCCGAAAGCACATTGAAAACGATCCAAAGTGTGACGAACTTGGATGGATCTGTGTGCCCTTAGCAGTGGAAGCCTATGGTGCATGGGGCATAGAAGCACAACGGACCATCTCACGTTTGGCCCGCAGGCTCTGCATCAAAACCAACCAAACAATGTCCAGAGTTATTTCAAATCTATATGGCAGTGGCGTAGGAACGGTTCAAAAAGTGGGGGGGCTGAAATTAATTATTCATAAGTGGGTGTGGTAAAACGAAGCTGTCAGTTGCGCAGTGGCCAGATGGGACCTGGCACACAGGCCCCACCTGAGGGCCTAAATCATGTAAAGCACGGGGGGCACCCATAATTCCACGCATGCGCGTCATGCATGGAGGCATGCAATCCATGTAACTCGATGTATAATTACATCATGGACTTTTGAGCGGTCTGGTCTTATAAGACAGTTGCAAACAGTGCAAAATTCTGATTTGTTCGTGCTATCCATGCAGTGGAGAATCGGATCGTGGATTCGATGATGTATTTAGAGCAGCGACATTGTTTGTTCGCATTTTGTTGACGAAGTAAACTAAACGGATCGACCAGCGATAGTGCGTGTGTTTGCCGGTGACTATGGGAGGGAGGCGCTATAATATTGTAGTATTATTATTTAGCCCCCCCCCCCCCCCCCCCCCCCAGCCATGAAATAGCCACGGTTACCAAACCGTATTCCGCGATGCTTTAACTTTACACAATTCCATTGTAGTTAAAAAATTTTCACATGTATACGCAACTAATAGTATGGCATAGTATGAGAATGATGTACGAGTGTAAATGCAGAGATAACTATACGTGTGTGCATATACACAGCACGATTGGCCATGTGGGGTTGCCATAACATTTCTTCGACGCACGATTTCATGACAAAAGTTAAGATGGTGATTAGAAGACTACAAGCTAAGTATACATGTACATGTATATGTATAGGTAATTGCATGCATTTTCGATTTCCTGCTGTCAATATCCTTGGTGCAGCATTGCCGTATATAGAGCCTTTTACGTATCTTTGCCACACATTTGCTGCCTGCGGCAATGTCTAGTAGTAGTAGCCCTAAAGAACCGGCCTTGCTGTGCAATTTATGACATAAATATGAGAAAATATCCGCGAAAAGGGACCTAATGCATCTTATTTTTATTTGGTCCTCTACAACTTCATCCTTTCTTATGCACTTGAAATTCGACTGTCCATATTAAATGGCGGTGTAAATTTTAATTACGCGTACATGCACGCGTCTACTTTGAGGCTCGTTTCTGGTAAATTCAATATTACTGCGTTAGGTCCCTTTTTTACATCCCCATACATTTGTCAGTCTATGATAATTGAGGGTCATGCAGAATCGCTGCCATACCGACGCCGTTCCGAAAATGGATAGATATAGGTAATCAGCTCCTTTCTGTTCGCCGTGATCTTGCATCCGTTAACAGAGCGATTAATATTAAATATGGGCCGAAAAAGTGAGGGGGCTAAGCCCCCCCCCCCCCCCCCCCAATATCAAAAGTGGGGGGGGCTATAGCCCCCCCTGCCCCCCCGCTTCCTACGCCTATGTATGGTCGTCTGAACATGTCCCTAATTAAGGCCAACTCAAGAGCGATGTTGAGTAGAAGTGCATTGTAGATTTAGATGTGTGGTGTATACATGTATATGTGTACTTGTAATTGTAATTTCTATAAATTATAATTATAATATATATATTAATTATTATATATAATAATTATATATATGGTATGGTACCCCGTTGCCTATGGGACAGTGTCCAGCAAAATCGGACTTGTGAGGTTATAATTTTATCACTATAAAAATTGCATGTTACACTAAACAACACATCTTTGCAACGGTACAACCTTTACCTTTAAAAGTTCGTACACTTGTTTTCACATCATCTCTCTATGTTGAAATCGATTTTGGTGCTCTGATTATTTTCCATGCCACGAGTACAACGATCGTTAACCCAACGGGTTAGAATTCAACATTTCTCCATGTACGAGTGTGGAAAACACTTTAATTTTGGGTTGTACATAGAGGAGTCCTGTAGCTATTGATTTGTAATTTCTCTACCATCCGTTATGGAGATACAGTTGAACAAATTACGTGCATGTTTTCCCGCTTGATTCGCGCCAATGATTTTGGCAAATCGCGTCCCGCTCAATGTATGGGGAGGCGGTGATTATATCTTTGGCGCGAATCAAGCGGGAAAACATGCATGTAGTTTGCTCAACTGTATCTCTGTAACGAATGATACAAAAATTAACGAACAGGACAAATCAATAGCTACAGGACTCCTCTATGTACACTCCGGATTTGACGCGTTTTCAACATTCGTACATGGCGAGATGTGAAATTCTAACCTGCTGGATTAGCGATCTTTTCACTGATGGCATAGAAAATAATTAGTGCTTTAAAATGGAAATGAATATAGAGAAATGATGTGGGAACATGTGTACGAAATATGAAAGGAAAAAGTTGTACCGTTGCGAAGATGTGTGGGTTAGTGTAACGTGCAATTTTTATAGTGATAAAATTATAATCCCACAAGCCCGATTTTGCTGGACACTGTCCCATATAATTATATATATAATAATATTATATATATATATATATATATATATATATATATATATATATATATATATATATATATATATATATATATGTTTCTGTTTGTACCTTCCATTCCAGCTTGACATGACTCGAAAATGCGTCTTCCTTCATCTTCAGTTTAAAACACAAATCCTCACTGATCACTCCACTGTTTAAGTTGAAGTTTTTGCATTTGTGCCTTAGATTAGCTATGTCTTAATTCAAAATGCTATTAGGATACTGATTCATCATTATCCATGCGAGCTTCCTTTCTATTTTCAACATGTACACGTTACTAAGGTAATCATGTCCTTAGCGGAGTCATTTATTCCTCTGACATCAGCCTCAATCATAATTGATTAATTACTGTTCCAAAATGAGTTGGATGCACACTTTCATATATAAAAATGATTACATGGAGGGTGTGGGAGTCTGATTAGAGGTGGCATACGGATTGAAAACACTGACATCAAAAAATGTCCGCTCAAATCGACCACCCACAATTACCACCCCCTCCTCCCAACGCCAATCTATTAAACTCCGTATTAAAATGTAAAGCCCGGTGCTGTTCTAATAAAATGCAGTACATGTACACATAACAAAAATGCAGTGTTATGTGTCCAGTAATTCTTAAATAAATGCGCACTCTGTGGTATCCAGTTCAATGTTCTGAGCAAATTCAGCATGCATAGATTATAGATTACCATGCAGCTATAACCTATTGTAACTAATGCGTTGCGGCAATTGCTGACAACAATATACATCTAGGGATGATTGAGATTGCCCTAGCAAGGAACTGGATGACTGCAATATGCAGCTAAATGATGCATACTAAAAAAGGAGTAATGTATGTGTACATACACACATTTTGTTGTGGCACCTGCAAAATGTAACGTTTCAAAACAGCCTTAGAATATTGTGATATTTCACCTGTATGATAGGAGTATTTAATATGCCTAAGTAGATATCCACAACTATCACCTAGAATATAAAAAAAGGAATACATTGTGTATGAAAATATATCATACTTGCACATGCATGACTAAAATATGACAATTGCAACTTACAAGGTCATTGCTTATTCATAATAGCAACCGAAGTACCATACATGTAAATGTACATATCTAAACTTTTTCATGGTTATTTTAATAGCTATCTCAGGTTTTGTGTTTAGCCCCATTGGCATGTAGCACTAGCTCATACTGTGGGTTCCAAGTGTGTTACCAGTATTCCCCTCATACTTAGTTCTGTAACATATATTATATTCATGTAGCACAAACTTGTCACACAGAATGATTAAAAATACAGAAGTTCTTGCAATTCATACACGCTTATGCACGCAATTTTACTCAGTCTGTGTAATTGTACAATCAGCCTTTCATATTGTACCTGAAATATGACACCACAATAATGAGGCAACACATGAAGATGTAAGGTTCAAAGTACCAGCTGCAAATATCTTATTACCCTGTATAATACATGTATATCACATGTTATTCAGCATACAAGTTTTGCATTTTACAATGGCCTTTAGCTTAATAGGCAATATAATCAATTAATCAAACTGATCATATTCATATTCAGATGTGTTCTATAACAGAGTATCAAAACTTATATTTAGCATATAAGAACAGTATTGTATACAAACTGTAAATGTGCATTTAGGACAGTTTCAAGAAAATGTCAGTTCTGTTGCAAAGAGTTTCAAATTCAGGGAATCTATAAAATAGTTTGAAAAATAATACTTCTTATACATACACAATAGTAATTCCCAACGTAAAAGCTATAAGGCACTGAATGTGTATACCAGTATTGCCACTCTACAACGTGCAAAACACACTAACTAGTACTGTGACTTTACAGAACTAGTAAAATGACAACATTGTAGTAATTTGCAATTAGAATTCAGTGGCATTTAAACTCCATTCAAATATTAATATTCTTAGCAACAGCCATTTTCTGGCAGACTCCAAGAGTATAATGAAATTTCATTAACTCAATTAATTATTACCAAACCATGATTTGCAGCAGAAATCCATGATAAGCTGTTAAATACACTTTGCAGTAATAAATCACTCAATTTACCTTAGGGTGTAACTTTTGTATGCATAGGCAAAGGTGTAACATAAGCTGATGTTTCAGTGTACATATTGTGTGAACCTGAGAGGTGAGACATCATTGAAATTTAGAGTATAATAAAATACATGCATGTGAGAATCATAATAAATGAAATTGTTTTTTTTTTTTGGCTGAATAACTGGTAATCATGCTCACACATATGCATATTAAAAATTAAAAAAATATTAAGAAGTAACTAATCATAAAGTCATTGTACTTAATAAGCATCAATGGACAATTCACCTATTCACTATTCTAACCATCCATTCATGTTGGCATTGGAACAGTCACACCTCAAAATCCATATGAATATAAATCAATTTAAAAAATGGCGTGGCATTATATATATATATATATATATAATTATAATTATATATATATATAATTATTATATATAATTATATATATATATATGTTTTTCTCTACTCCGCTCAGAACAAGGTCATCTCACTCACACTCACAACACCACTCTATAGCCTTGGCTTGTGCAGAGGCTAAGGTCCCCCACAGAACATTTTTTACTTTGGCATCTTTATATTTTATATTTTATTTCGTTTTTTGGGTTTGTGTAGTCTATGTGTTATTGTTATTTTAACTATGTATTGTTTTTATGTTAAAAAATTATAATGAAATATATATATATATAATAATTATAGTTATATATATATAATATATATATGTAATGCAATTAATAAAAGCATTGCAAAATCTATCATAAAGCTTTTTCTTGTAGGCAGCAGCAGTGCAAGTAAAAGACGTATTGAAAAGGTTTGGTAAATCATTTAGAGCAGTGCATTTGTACAACGAAAACAGAGACACATATTTACCTTGCCAAATTATTGTGCATTACAAACACATTATTACTAGAAACAGTATAGCAGGCCTGCTACTCATAATATATTTAGAAATGGACCCTTTGCATGAAAGATCAGAACTACAATAAATGTCATTTCCTGAGTAAAAACCTCAGTGGCTGCCTAGAAGCATTGTGTCAAGTTCACAGAACTTTGCGTAATAAAATGGCAATCCTCAGAGTCGTTCCTTCCCGCTCGGACAGTTATCATGCGGCTGATTCAGTTCCTGATCCAACTACATGTATGCTGCCAAGAGTAAGCTTGACTGAGTCTGACACACCAGGAGCCTTTTTAAAACCATCCATGAAAAAGGCTCCTGATATGTCAGACTCTGTCAAGCTTACTGTTGGCAGCTAGTTGGATCATATCATAAACTGGATCGGCCGGAGGATAACTGTTCGAGCGGGAAGGAATGACTCTGAGCATTGCCATTTTATTATGTTTTGTTATGCAAAAGTCTGTGAACGTGACACAATGTCTCTAGGTAACCTCTGAGGTTTTACCCCGAAAATGGCATTCATTGTAGTTCCGATCTTTCATGTAAAGGGTCCATTGGCTCATTTGATCATTTAAAGGAGTGATGTGAACAATAGTCTTTGATAAGTCTTCACTAATCAACATAAGAGAAACAAATACTCTTATATACCTGTAAATTATGCATCCAACTAATAGTGCAACTGTTAGAATAAATGAATTGTGTGAACTTGCATATAAACTTACTGATGCGTACTGAATTGGCAAGGGACAGTAAAGCTGTTAATGTAATATTGAGTACATTATTGACACAAGCAAGAACACTGCCTGTTGTTGACGAAATTCCAAATGCTTCAATATGATCTGTAATAAACAAAGATCCAGAGGAATCAAGTGATTCATTTATTGTTGCGCCATTCAATGTCCATCTGTCTGGTCTACTTCCTCCAGGCAAAATGCAATTGAAATATCTTTTAAAATAGTGAGATTAGAAGAATTTGTTTCTATTGTATACTGGTGTTTAGCATATGTTGCTATAATAATAAAGATTGTGATAAAATATTGCAATAGACGTCATACATGTACCCTACCAAATGAAAAATTGAGAGATTCCAGAGAGTAATATACACCCTGATATGTTCCAGCTGTACGTCGGTAGAACCAACAGATATTGCATGTTGTCTGAAGTGATGCTGACTGTATTTTTAGTATCTCCACATAACATTTAAGATCTGGGTAGTAGTAGTTCTTGTTTAGCTATAGATTTAAAATAACATGTCATTATACAATGTGCATGAGTATATATAGAATCAAAAGCTAGTATGTGTGATTTGCAATGCTTTCAATGAGTAATTACTTACAGGATTACGTGAATATCAGCATGAATGTGATAGATTATCCTCACACACATGTACTACTTGCATTTTATTAAGTGGTAACTTCAATGAAATTATGCTTGACAATTCACTACTACTGTACATGCATACATTAATGTACAAGGCTTCTAATGTATCACATGTGAACTTAAAATGAGAATTCCTTTGAATAACTTCTGCAATGTAGAAGCCTCAAGTTATTCAAAAGAATTCTCCTTTCAAGTTCACATGTAATACTTTAGGAGCCTTGTACATTAGTATGCAAAATGAAGTGTTCTTCAATAGACTCTTCAATATCACTTGTGACTTAAGTACAGAAAAAAATATTTAATGTAATCACATATCTTTCTTCACAGCCTCCCAGTATAATTGGATAACTATGCCAGAGCAGAGAAGATTAATTCTTTTAAAGATTTTAGTGCTACGTACAGGTGCACTATTACAGGTACACTATTGCATAACAGTCCCTTTTATATCTGTCTAACTTTTATTGTCAGTGTAGCTAGTAAAATAGATTTAAATAAAAAAAACCTTCATGTTGAAATGAGTCTGCAGACCAACTCAAAACAATGCTTGTGGTTGATAATTAATACAACAGACATTAGTCTTAAATAGTGCTATTTTCATAGGTAGACCTTGTAATGTAGATTTTGCAGTAAAGTGGTCTATTATATATATTATTTATTTAGTGTGCACGTGAAACCTGCATTATAGGTATATACTATATGATAATTCCTAAATGTATCCACGCTATAGCAATTTAGATCAACAAATTTATATCAAAACTACACTTACATAGGTTTCCGGATAGGTGTTGTAACATTCATAGTTGATAAAAAGCTCCATTATTACATCTGGTTCAAAACACACTCAAGTACTGTTCTAGTCGGGCGTAGCCCGACCGTCGAGTCGGGCGTAGCCCAACTGTAGTGCTCTTGCATAATGTCTCTGTACTTTGTTAGCCATACTACTGCCATATGTCAAACATTTCAAGAGACTTAAAAATCCATTTCAAGATGAGGGCTGACTCAATCATTTCAATGGATGTATTTCTTAACAACTCTGTTGGAGCTGCAGTGTATAGGAAATGAATTACTGTTCTAATGAAAACCAGTAGGGCTCGGCTCCTATGAGCTGAGCAACCGCACGACGGTTGTTTGATCTAGGCCTATGAATTTGATTGAGCCACGCGATGAAAGATATCTCTATAGTCATGTGAACTGACTCAACATGACGTTGGGTTGCTGAGAAATACTAATACATCGCCGAAATGAAACGGGTGTCAGATACAGCTTTTCCTTGTATCGATCAGGGGATGCGATTGATAGTTGCCATGGCAATGGTTTTTTCCCCTGGGTGGGCAACTTAATTGTTGGCCATGGGGATATATCCGGATAACACTTATCTTCATGCCATTAACTTGTTGGTACTTTCAAATCATTTCACAACGTACTTCCGCATATCCAAATATCTGCCATAAAAATTGTGACTGGTTGAAGATTAATGATAGATTGACCGCACGCCTACATGTAGGCGAAAAACGTGGTTTTAACCTACATGTAGGCGTTATATTGCGACCTCTGGTCCTCGCACTGAATGGCACATAAAACTTTCAGCTCTAATAATGTATCACTAAACCATTGGGCTTCATTTTTAAATCGATTCGTATAAAAATTGCCTAAGATCTTGGTGGCGGATGGCATAAAAGTTGGAAATCGCGTGTGTTTGGCGACAAGAGGTCAAAAAATTGCTGTCTAAACAACGAAAAAGCTTATAGCAAAGTTTTGAGAAAATTAGAACAACTTGAGTAAAAGAGGGGCGTGTCCGAACCAGAGCGTACGTACATGTAGTTGCTGGCGTTGTTTTCTGACGCCACCTTGCAAGTAGCCCTCTTTGCTGTACTGATTATGCTTATTTCAAGCGTTGGCTATTTGTTCATTGTTTGGAATAACACGATTTGCAACGCCTACATGTAGGTTAACGCGCCTACATGTAGTGGTCGACCTATCGAGGTATTTTTAGTTCTCGATCGATAGTTTAAAGACGATATAAAACTTCATATTTGCCTGGATCGTGGAGCTTTGAGCGCTCTTTCGCGCAGTATTGTATATAAAATCTTACGCAATATCCTAGTCAAGCCGCGGGATGTACTGTTTTCTAATTTTAGAAATTAGAGTATAAATTCAACATTGTTTATTTTACTTTTCCAATTACGGGACCTCCTCAAAAGCGTCAAAAAAATGTTGCAGACCAACAATTTATATCTACCACGAAACGTTTAGGACGATCTGGCTATGCGCAATGGCTCATTTTCAGCTCGCCGTTGAATGTGTCACAGCTATGTCATCGCGCTTATCACATTAAAACAGAATTTGGTTTTCATATAATGGAATCAATACACTGTTAGGAGAAATAGTAATTGGATTTATAATGCATTTCTTTGGAGAATTGTGTAATCCAATCAAGCTTATATAGAGCCACATAAATACGTCCTTTTTGAGGCGGGTATATATACCCTGGACCTATATATAAACACCTTGCATCGTGGTATTCATCTATGAGCGTTATTATATGCAACTCTCAGAATTTTTGGACTGAGCGCAATGATTTATTTTCGCCACAGATCAAGTTTTAGGATTGCAGGGGATGCGTTAACCATGCATGCAAAAACCGTTTCAGTGATCAGCTGCAGCCTGAAATGTGAATGCTAGCTTAATATATTATTTAATCACATACCATATCTCTTTTCAAGTCAGTAAAAGCTGCTCCAATGCATAATATGCTATCTGAACAGACCCTTGGTCTTGTCGATTACCATGTTCGGCATGTACCTAATGCTAATACATGTATAGGCTTCATTGATGGGTAGGTCAGTGAAATGTACAAAAAATAAAAATAAAATCAAACACTATCCTTGCTTCTGGGCAAAGCTGATGAAATTCAAGAAAAAATTTTATTAAGAGCAAGATTTACATGGCAGCAACGAAAACCTGAAAATAAAAATTCAACATTATACATGACAGACATCAAGACGAACAACAAGCAACTGAGATATACTTTGCCATAATATAATCAATGGAAAAAACATTCAACAGATCCATTGGAATTTATTAAAATAGAAACCTTCATGGTTATTATAGGTAAATACATAGAGCAGGAGTGGAATTAACACTATGATCTCACCTGGAATGAAATTAATGGAAAATTGCTGTTTTAATGAATAGTAAACGAGATACTAAATTAATCATTTCATATTGGACAGTGGAAGAAACTGAATATGATGGAGGAGATGAATCTATTACATTCGTGCAGTTTGTTAATTACTGATGTAATTCACAAAGGTTTAGTTGTGCTTGTATAAATGTGTACTATTCATGTGTTTTTATACACCGGTCTGTGTCCAAGAAAACTCTGTAGGCTCCAGCAACTGCTGCGGCGTCTATCGTCGACCTATCCTCAAGGTTTCCTTTGAAAAGCTCAGCTGCTCCAGCCTTCTTGAGGGCCAAGGCTTTCTCGCTGTCGGGGTTTCGGGTGATAGCTCTGATCGCAAAGCCACTACTGCATGAGTGAGAAGGGCACGGGCTACTGGTCCGCCTTGCTGGACGTCCTGTTGCTCCGTATGCTGTGATGAGTCTAGCCGACATCTCGTGATGAACCGAAATGTCAGTTCGAGTATAGCGGTGTATCAGGGGCGGGTATGGGAAAATAATATTCATAAAGTTATATACGGGTGGCATATCATGTATCCTCAATCCGCCACCTATAATATTTAATTGCTATGTCTCTACACGTCGGCACATTCAAACATGAATCTTTTTTTAAAATATATCACATCGCTCACCACCGAAGTTGGAACCTGATGCATAACCTCTGGAGATAACTCATAATGCGCTTCCTGGCCTGACCAGGGCAGTGGGGTACCCCATTTTTCCACTCACCTACAGAAGGCCCACGTCTGACAAACGCAAGCTAGGCATTCCATGGGTGGGGGGGCATACAGGAACCTGCCAAACATGGGGAAAGAGGTGTTTCTCACAAATACAAGTGTGAATATAGCATGCCCCTCCCAATATATGCTGATGCGTGCACTGAATGAGTACATCAGTCACTTACTTGCATATTAAGAGTATAGTGTAACATGCACAGATGTGAATGTACAACAGCTGACCTCAAGGATACCTCAGTTCTGGAATGTTCTAGAAGTTGGACACAGGGTTGCACGAATTCAATTGCTCCAAAAACCTCTGTAAGTGACGTACACATTCAGTGCATGCATCAATAGAGCATGCATCAACATATATACATCTACATGCATGGGGAGGAACATGCCATACCCGTTCATTTGCATTTGTGAGAAACACCTCTTTTCCCATGTTTGGCTGGTTCCTATATGCACCCCCCCCCCCCCCCCCCCACCCCCACCCCACCCCCACCCCCAGCGATGTGATGTAGAAAGAAAAAAAAAAGGATTTATGTTTGTATGTGCCGACGTGTAGAGGCGGATATGCCACGCGTATAACCACGCCCGTTATGAAAATGATTTTCTTATGAATATATTATTATCTCATACGCGCCCCTGCATGTATAAATAAACACCGCTATACTCGAACTGACATTTCAGTTCATCAGAAGATGTCGGCTAGACTCATCACAGTATACGGAGCAACAGGACAGCAAGGCGGACCAGTAGCCCGAGCCCTTCTCGCTAGTGGCTTTGCGGTCAGAGCTGTCACCCGAAACCCCGACAGCGAAAAAGCCTTGGACCTCAAGAAGGCCGGAGCTGAGCTCTTCAAAGGAGACCTCGACGATAGGTCGACGATAGACGCAGCAGTTGCTGGAGCCTACGGAGTTTTCTTGGTCACCGACTACTGGGGTCTCCTCCAACGCTTGCACGACGACAAAGTTGCTGAAGCGGAAGAAGTCGCTCAGGGCAAAGCAGTCGCTGATGCTTCTGTTCGCGCAGGAGTGAAGCACTTCGTGTATAGCGGGCTGCCCCAAGGCAAAGACATCGTCCATCATCCTGTTCCTCATTTTGACGGAAAGGCAGCGGTCGAGAGGTACCTGGACGAGATTGGCCTGCCTAATACGTCCGTTCGTTATTCTTGCTACCACGAGAACTTCACTTCCTTCTTTAAAGCTCAGCTTCAAGCTGACGGGACGTACAGCATCACCTTACCAATGGATGGTCCCTTGCATTCAATCAGCGTGGAGGATGGCGGGCCCATTGTAGCCGCTGTTTTTAAGAACCCCGATGAATTCATCGGTCGGAAGTTTGGAATAAGTGGAGATTATAAAACTGTCGGCGAGTACGCTGCATTTATCAGTAAGGCGACTGGAAAGACGGTCAAGTACAATCAGGTGCCTGTAGAGGTATTTGCCACTTTCCCATTCCCCGGAGCTGACGAAATAGCCTACATGTTTGCCTACTTCAAGAAAGCACAACCCTACCAAGACCTAGCACTCACGAAGAGATTGAATCCTAACGTGCTCAGTGTAGAGGAATGGGCACAACAGAACAAGGACAAACTTTAAGTAGTGATGTATATGCATTACGAAGTCCCTGGCCATATGCATGCATATAGATTTGGACCATTAGCCATAGCATAATGAAATCTTGCATGCATATTAAAGGTATGTACGTATACATGTAGTACAGTACTGAATTTATTTTAATTGGAATAACGGTATGCGGCGTGCCACTACATGTAATTCAATTCATCGTTTGGGAATGGTACATGAACTTTACATGTATATTACGCTATATTTACATGTATGTCCGGGATTTATATGGACCCTTTCCACGATATAGATTCATTAGATTAATTGCCATGGCAATCACCATTTTCTTTGCAATGCACTTTACCTCCTCTGCATGTTCCTAGAGTTTTGCTGTGGGCTCTTATTCTAAGCTTTTATTGGCATGAAGATACATTGCAGCTATCCATCAATAAATAATCCATGGTCAACAAGTTGCTTGGCTCATAGGAACCGAGCACCAACATGGCGGCCAATTAGCGACTTGATGGCATAGGCGGCTGAAGATGAATAAACCTGGGGGGCGGAAAAATAAAACTGGGGGGGGGAGGGGGGGGGGGGGTAGGAGCAGTGGCGTAGCGAGGGGGGGGGGGGGGGGGGGGCAATTGCCCCCGGGCGCCGACCTAAGGGGGGCGCCAAAATGCCTAGATGTTTGCTATAAATAGCATTGCGTACCGGATAGTAAGCCGAGGAAAGGCTTATGTTAATGCTCTTACGTTTATTGATTAGAAACAGCAAGTCCGTGAATACTGTTGATGAAATTGTGATTTTCTTTTCGTATAATTGGAGCTGAATTTTGGAACAAGAAATTAAGCAGCAGGGCGCCCCCCCCTCCCCCCCCCCCCCCCCCGGCCCGGCAAAACCTATCGATACTGATCGCTTTTACGGCGCTACGATCCTCCAATACATGTAGTGGTTGTTATAAATGTCCCAACTCACATCAGTGGCGGATCCAGGAATTCGGCGAGGGGGGGGGGGGGGGGGGGGGGGGGGGGGGGGGTCCGACATGAATAATGAATGAGGGGAGGGGCGCGCGCTAATTTTTTTTCATGTCATTCCATAGAGAGGTTGCATGGAAACGGAGGCAGTCACTTGCACTCAGTTAAGTTATTGTTATGTGAATTTTAAATGGGTGTTTTTCATCTGTCAGTTTCGTCAGATTTGTACTTGCGCTTAGTCGATACTTGAGCTATTTGCATCATACTCAGATAACCTACTTCAAGCAATGAACAGTATTCTATTTGGTCCCCTGTACATCAACTGCATAAATCTTCAGCGGACCTATACCTAGCTCTTGGCACGTATAAATGCTGGTCAAGTGAGTCATAGGAAAAAAATCGCGGGAATCACATAGGCGACGCATGCAATTTTACGCGTCACCAGAGGTATAAGTCTCTATGTCAATATCGCGTGTACGAACGATGTCATTGTTTGAAATTAAATCTGCCGCCTCCCCCCGGCCCCCCCCCCCCCCCCTCCCCCAAAACTGCAACAGGTTAAATTTCGTAATTTACCTTTCGACGCCCGAGTCGACGCCTATATGATATACGAAGAATGCAAAGCAACGCTTTTCAACGACGCGTCGTCGAGGAACAATACACCGAAGCACGAAGCACCTTTATGTGCACGTGACTGGGGTATTATATTCATCATGGGTCCTGAGGGGAGGGGGGGGGGGGGGGGGGGGTCCGGACCCCCAGGACCTGTCACGCCTAATTTTGTCCTACCCGGAAATGGTCCGGCGGACCTAATTAGGCTGCCTGAAATGGTCCGGCGGACCAAATCAAGATGCCTGAAATGGTCCACCGGACCATTTCAGGCTGCCCAAAATGGTCCTACTCTGCCTGTTTTGGTCCGTTAGACAGACAACTTTAGGCAGCCTGTTTTTGTCCGAGATAAAGAATAAATTAACGGCATATATAAGTCCTGGCATACATGCATATTATAATATAATTATAATTACAATATATTTTTAGGGAGACAATTTGGTTCTATGTATATGTATGCTACAAAACATATTGAGGCAATTTAATTTGCTTTTTGACTATAACCTTTCAGATGGCATACAAGTATATACACAGCATGTATAGTATTTCAAATAGCAGCATGAAAGATGAAAAACACAATGTCTGACTCAGAACAGCACTGTTTACATCTTTTTAACAACTTCAAAATGATTTTGCACATTGGTTATAAAGATGGATTCTTCTTGGTGTAGGTCATTCACTACTTCATGAGGAGAATAAAGTGCCCACTCGTAGATCCTTCCAGTAAAGTTGAATACATTAATTTTTGTATTTAACAAGCAGGAAGCAGCAGTGATTTCCAAATCTGTGGCCCATTCTCCAGGAAACTGCATCATAGATTGCACAATGTACGATTGCATTGATGTATGACGAGGCAAAAGGCAGGATATCTTTTCATTTGAGGAATTAGATATCATGTAAGTTGTAACAAGTAACCTCATTTCTTCATGATAATCCTGTGATCCAGTAACAATCATAGCAATGCAGCGGAAAAAACAGTTTCCATCTGGACTAATTCTTGCTTTTTGTGAGACTTCAATCATTTGTGGCTGCCTTTTGCCATGATGCAAGTTATTAGCCTGACAAAAATTCAATCCAAGTGAATTGCACTGATTCTATGCATACTGGGTTGTAGCATATCAAATCCACATGATCCGTTTCCGTTTCAAAGGATTTATAAGAGGCATCCAAATGATTTGCTTCCTTTCTCAAGGCTTGGGAGAAGAAATAAGTATGCTGACCATTGCCACCTCCCAGCAATGCCACTACATTCTCCTGACTAGTACACATGCTCCTTTTTCTATACACCCACTCACAGAATGTATCCAAGTGTGCTGAAGATATAAGAAAGTAATTCTTCCCTAGTAATTGCACCTCTTTTAAACACAACTTGCTTGCTCTGCACCAAATTTGAAGTAGTTCCACTGCTTCAACAACGGTGAAGCCTCTATCCACATAAGAATAGAGTTTGTGTTTAAATTTCTCAAATTCCTCGTGCAAGTCTTCATTTACAACCACAAAATCACCTTCCAAAATGTCTTGCAGTTGAAAATCACCATAAAAGGACATGTAATCCTTCCATAAAGCAACTGTAGTATCCTTGCTCAATGCATATTCACCCTCCTTTAGATCCATGGGTGTTTCCTGTGTACAGAATTATAATCTTTAACTTGAAATTTTCATTAGTTTAAATACTCACATCAAATGCTTCGTCATCTTCTTCAGCCTCATACTGCAAAGTGGAAGCTCCAGTTCTCCACAGACGCATAAGATGTGGAGAATGTAGCTGACTCCATACTATTGTACTGTCAATTTCAAGCATACTTGAGCATTCTGATTGACAAGGTGAAGACTGACTGGAATGCTGAGGTGAGGACTGACCAGAGTGATGAGGTGAGGACTGACCAGAGTGATGAGGTGAGGACTGACCAGAGTGATGAGGTGAGGACTGACCAGAGTGATGAGGTGAGGACTGACCAGAGTGATGAGGTGAGGACTGACCAGAGTGATGAGGCGAGGACTGACCAGAATGATGAGGTGAGGACTGACCAGAGTGATGAGGTGAGGACTGACCAGAGTGATGAGGCGAGGACTGATTGAAATGATTAGGTGAATTGCTACATGATGACTGGTATTCAGAGGAATAGAACATCTTAAGGTGTGCACCATTCACACGCTTGATACAGTCAGATGAATTAGCAACAGATTGCAAGGAATAAAATCCTTTGCTGAGCTTTGCAGTTATAATGTATGGCCCAACCCATTTGGGGTCCAATTTCCCTCCCCTCCTCTTTTTCCGAACAAAATCCTTTTTAACCATGCACCTTAGCACCAATTTCAAACAATGAAGCTCTAGCATGTTTAGCATCATATTGCTGCTTTTGCTTAGCCTAGGAACAAAGTGTACATGACGCCACAGTGTAATATGTATACTTTATACCTGTGCAACAAGGATATTGTACTTCACATTCTTCAAAACCCTTTGTCTTTGTTTGTACACTTGTTCCATGTGGTTGGCTGTGTTTGGTTCCTTTGCTGAACTAAAAATTACAAAAATTTAAAATAAAATACACAAAATCAAGCTTTGGCAAAAAAACTTAACAGGTCACAAGCAGATTCCAGATCTGCATCAATTGGTATCCTCGCCTTTCTTCCGAACATCACTTCAAATGGAGTGTAATTAGTTGATTCATGGGACGAAGTGTTGTATGCAAATACTGCTGAATCAATGAATTGATCCCAAATCTCCTTATGTCCCATCACTGCTTTTGAGAGCATTCTCTGCAAAGTTTGATTATATCGTTCTTCCAGACCATTTGACTACTCAAAAAGATATATGTGAAACTTTAAACTACACTTTGTGTACCTGTGGATGGTAAGGAGTAATTAGACTGTGTCTTATCCCCAACTGTTTCATCATTGCACTGTTCAGTTTATTCCTGAATTCAGACCATTGTCTGTTGTCAAAATGCTGGGCAAACCCATGCGCATGAATATCTAGATATATATGTAAAAATATGATAAAGTAAGTGCACACAAAGAATGATCAGCATACCTTGTATACTGCACTTGCCACTTGATATGCCTCTTTGGTTGGAACTGCAACCGCTTCAACCCATTTTGAAAAGTGATCACTCAGTGTAAGAATGTACCTACATACAATTTAAAAATAGTGTAATCTATCCTGTTGAAAAAAGTATTCCTTGCATTACACGAAAAAAGTAATAATAATAAATGAACTGACCTATTTCCTGATAATGAAATTGGTGAAATCGGCCCAATAAAATCAATTGCTACATGATACCAAGTGGTGATTACAGGAACAGGATGAAGTTCAGTAGAAGTAACAACAAGTTTATCCGAATTCTTCTGGCAAGCCTCACAGGATGCAACCTGTAAAAACATGTCAATAAATTTATGTGACTAATTGCAACCATTACTAGTTGAAAAACTTCTTTGTTGAGTCCTTTCCACGTGAAACGTTCTCTAATCCTATTGATGGTACGTTTTGTTCCCAGATGGCCAGACGTAGGGTCAGAATGGCAGGAATGTAGAATCCTCTGCTTCTCGCATGCATCCAAAATGAGCCTCACAACCTATTTCAGTAAAGTTTATAACATGCGAAAGAGCGACGACGGTTGAAATCGGACTAGTTATCCTAAGACCCTAAAACCATACGCGCACACTTCGTATCGTTGTAATGAGGTATTCTATCGCCATTATGTGTCTCCTATGCTACAACGCTTATCAATGATGCCGGACCAAAGAGTGGAAAAGAATGTGTTCACCACCAAGAGCACATAGGCCTAGTTACATGCTGCACGCACCTTAGTCGTTCCATTCATTTTTCTTTTAGTCCACACTTCGCCATTCTTTAAGAAAATCTATTCCGCCTTTCGTCTGATCGATCGTTTCTTGTTCGCATCGCATCCTTCAGGGTACTTTCCCTTGACCTTGTAACTGTAGGCCAGTTCAAGAGTGTCACCTTCTTCGTCTGTCCCTGATTCTGACGACATTTTCAACACCTTCCAAAAGAAAGAACTAACGTGGGACCAAAAAATGTCACGTGGGACAAAATCGAGCACCTAAAATTGTCCGGCCGGACAATTTCAGGCAGCCTTTTTTGGTCCGGCCGGACCGAAATTAGACGCGGACCAAATCGTGCGTGACAGACCCCCTCGCTGGATCCGCCCTTGCACACGATATAGTTAAAACTATGGATCGTTGAGCGGATATACCGTATATCGGTTCAATAACGTGGCGTGCAAGACTACAGGAAAGTCTGGAAGCAAGTTATCTACTATTCTACCTGGTTTTAGTATGTTTCTAGGCAATTATGCTATGTTTTGTGACTTTAAAAGTGCGAAAGTTGCGAAGACCCCTGACGGTCACGGTCACGGCCAGCAATGACCGGCATAAATCCTTCCCGGTCACGGCCACGGCCAACCGTCTGCAGCCTTGCCGACACGGTCACGGCCATTTCTGCATGATCGCCAAAACCGTCAATGCAAATCTCGAGTTTGGCGGTCACGGTCGGCGGTCAGCCGTCAATTGCTGCATGGAATTAATGACTTGTATACAAATACCCGTCATCATGCAGTAAATTGCGTGTAAATAATAATGGATTTTGTTTGAAAAAGCATGCTGAACAGCTTAAATTTGGTATAAACACCGGGCACGGAGGTACGAAAGGGTATATGATTAAAGTTTAAACACTAAAGTTCTTATTACAACGTAACAGCAAAACTCTTTCTAGCCGGGCAAAGTTCATTCTCCATCTTTTGCGTTCAAGGATTAGCTTTAGCTGTGAAAAGACACGCTCTGATTGGTGCACTTGATGCTGGAATAGCCAGATACTTCAATGCCAGTTTGGAGACTGTGGGGAAATTTCCTTCATTGTAGCTCCACCACTCCATTACCTCATTCGAACGCCAATTGATAGATTCTGCCTGTAGGTATCTGCGAAACTCATCTTCAACAGTCTCCTTGGTGCTTAGCTGCCTCAAACTAAGATCATCTAAAACCTGCATATCATGCAGATCGAAATCGAAGAATGCATCCAATGCAATCTTTTCCTGTAGATTGGACATTAGGCTGATCATCATGCAGGAGCATCGGCAGCATCAATGTCCACACCAGCAACACTGAAAAGTTCTTCCTTGAATAGAGAACGGGCTTGTATTCTCTCACTGAACACCAGACAGCCAAGACAAATTCTTATGTCCAGGTTGCACAAGATCTAGAGCTGCATCTGTGAGAAGATGTTTAGATGGCTGAAACCGAGTTTTGAACCCAGATTTGAGGAAAAGGTAGCACTCAAAAACTTCAGAAGGCAGCTGATTCCAATTTTGTACATCCAAATCCCAGGAAGGTGGAGGACCAGCATTGGAAAATGCTGAATTTAAGGTAGTGATTAACCTTGAAATGCTACACAGCGTTGGGTATTTTTCACCTTAAAAAAATTCCTCTCGAAGTAGTTTCAGCAACTTGCAAAGCTTGGAGGCAGACTCCCATTGTATAGCAGTTGGAGCTGGCTGTATATTGAATTCCCTACACACATCCTTTATGAAAGGTTCTAGAGTTGGCTTATCATAAGCCGCTTATGTAACAAGCGGAGTATAATCTTTTTATAAAATTGTCTGTTAAAATTGTAGTTTAATTAACAGTTAATTAACCGTGACCGTCAAAGACCGGCTCATATTTTTGACGGTCAGCCGTCAAATATATGACGGCCACCGTACTTCCCGACTCAGACGGCCAGGCATGTTGGCGGTCCACGATCACTGGCGGTCAGCAGAAAAATCGGCAATTTTTGGCGGCTGCCAGACGGCCACGGCTGGCCGCGGCAACACTGGTCTATACTACCGGGTATGCTATAATTCGACGAAGTGGACCGGTACGAAGTGGTCTGGTGCAACCAACTACAGTGATACACATGATAAGGTAAGCACACCTGTGTACTGCTGGTGTATAGCCTCACATGGATATGCATTTTGTCCGTCACTATAGCCATCACGTCGACACAATAAGATGGCTGCCTATCTTACACCAGGAAGGGGTGTGGTCAAAACCAGTGGTACCCTGAAGTAGGGTAAGCACCCTTGTGTACTGCTGGTGTATAGCCTCACATGGATATGCACGTTGTTCATCACTACAGCCATCACCACAAGATGGCTGCCTATCTAACTCCAGGAAGGAGTGTGGTCAAAACCAGTGGTACCCTGAAGCAGGGTAAGCACACCTGTGCACTGCTGGTGTATAGCCTCACATGGATATGCACGTGGTTCATCACTACAGCCATGCCGACACCTAAGATTTTAAAAATCACCACAAGATGGCTGCCTATTTAACTCCAGGAAGGGGTGTGGTCAAAACCAGTGGTACCCTGAAGTATGGTAAGCACACCTGTGTACTGCTGGTGTATAGCCTCACATGGATATGCACGTGGTTCATCACTACAGCCATAACCACAAGATGGCTGCCTATCTAACTCCAGGAAGGGGTGTGGTCAAAACCAGTGGTACCCTGAAGTAGGGTAAACACACTTGTGTACTGCTGGTGTATAGCCTCACGTGGATATGCATCACTACAGCCATCACCACAAGATGGCTGCCTATCTAACTCCAGGAAGGGGTGTGGTCAAAACCAGTGGTACCCTGAAGTAGGGTAAGCACACCTGTGCACTGCTGGTGTATAGCCTCATGTGGATATGCACGTGGTTCATCACTACGGCCACGCCGACACCTAAGATTTTAAAAATCACCACTAGATGGCTGACTATCTAACTCCAGGAAGGGGTGTGGTCAAAACCAGTGGTACCCTGAAGTAGGGTAAACACACCTGTGCACTGCTGGTGTATAGCCTCACGTGGATATGCACGTGGTTCATCACTACAGCCATGCCGACACCTAAGATTTAAATAATCACCACAAGATGGCTGCCTATCTAACTCCAGGTAGGGGTGTGGTCAAAACCAGTGGTACCCTGAAGTAGGGTTAGCACACCTGTGCACTGCTGGTGTATAGCCTCACATGGATATGCACGTGGTTCATCACTACAGCCATGCCGACACCTAAGATTTTAAAAATCACCACTAGATGGCTGCCTATCTAACTCCAGGAAGGGGTGTGGTCAAAACCAGTGGTACCCTCAAGTAGGGTAAGCACACCTGTGCACTGCTGGTGTATAGCCTCACATGGATATGCACATGGTTCATCACTACAGCCATCACCCCAAGATGGCTGCCCATTTAACTCCAGGAAGGGTTGTGGTCAAAACCAGTGGTACCCTGAAGTAGGGTAAGCACACCTGTGTACTGCTGGTGTATAGCCTCACATGGATATGCACGTGGTTCATCACTACAGCCATCACCACAAGATGGCTGCCTATCTAACTCCAGGAAGGGGTGTGGTCAAAACCAGTGGTACCCTGAAGTAGGGTAAGCACACCTGTGTACTGCTGATGTATAGCCTCACATGGATATGCACGTGGTTCATCACTACAGCCATCACCACAAGATGGCTGCCTATCTAACTCCAGGAAGGGGTGTGGTCAAAATCAGTGGTACCCTGAAGTAGGGTAAACACACTTGTGTACTGCTGGTGTATAGCCTCACATGGATATGCACGTTGTTCATCACTACAGCCATCACCACAAGATGGCTGCCTATCTAACTCCAGGAAGGGGTGTGGTCAAAACCAGTGGTACCCTGAAGTAGGGTAAGCACACCTGTGTACTGCTGATGTATAGCCTCACATGGATATGCACGTGGTTCATCACTACAGCCATCACCACAAGATGGCTGCCTATCTAACTCCAGGAAGGGGTGTGGTCAAAACCAGTGGTACCCTGAAGTATGGTAAGCACACCTGTGCACTGCTGGTGCATAGCCTCACATGGATATGGACGTGGTTCATCACTACAGCCATCACCACAAGATGGCTGCCTATCTTACATCAGGAAGGGGTGTGGTCAAAACCAGTGGTACCCTGAAGTAGAGTTAGCACACCTGTGCACTGCTGGTGTATAGCCTCACATGGATATGCACGTGGTTCATCACTACACCTAAGATTTTAAAAATCACCACAAGATGGCTGCCTATCTAATTCCAGGAAGGGGTGTGGTCAAAACCAGTGGTACTCTTAAGTAGGGTTAGCACACCTGTGCACTGCTGGTGTATAGCCTCACATGGATATGCATGTGGTTCATCACTACAGCCATCACCACAAGATGGCTGCCTATCTTACTTCAGGAAGGGGTGTGGTCAAAACGAGTGGTACCCTGAAGTAGGGTAAGCATTCATGTGTACTGCTCATTTAGCTATGCATGTTATGTGTCATTAAATCCATCCGTTCGTTCTAGGTTATGATGGCATTCTTGCAGATTGTAAATGAACTCAGTTATTGATATATGTTATTATATATATTATGAATACAACCATGTACATTCAATGAACTCAGTGAATTGTTGTTGTTTCTTATGTTACATGTACCATAAACGATTTGTATTTGTATATATTTCTATTTTTTTGTACATGTATGTGTGCAATGTGCTTTGATGGTGATGATTGGGTGCTACATGACCACTAGATTTGTGATTTGTATTGTGGGTAGCTGGTAGGAGGAATTAGCTCTCCTGGTGGTTTACCTCAGCTGCTATGACTGGTGGTTTACCTTTGCTATGATCTCTGTGGAAGTGTTATTTTTTTACAAACAGTTCGTTGTTCTCTGGCTCGTTACTGCCTTGTGCAGTGCAGTCATGGTATGTGCGTGCATGTTTTAGTTTGAAAAGCATATGTTTCACTCGTTGGGAATGAAGCCAAAGCGAAAGCATTTTTTTGATAAGGAACGGCTAGCTGCTGTTTTGAAGCAGAAAGGCAGCCCTCTGCCAAATGCCTCAAGATCTGCTCCAGATGGATACTGGTTTTTGGTTGCCCAAGCGCTATCCGGATTTACTATTATGCAATTGTTATTAAACATATGCATCCTGTTGAAGGGAAAGCTCCCATACCAGTTGCAGAACTAATCACTAGTGACCATACTGTTCTTTCTCTGTGCTACTTCATGGAAACCTTTCATCGTGCAGAAGGACTCATATTTGGATTTAGTTCAATCACATATCAGAGATCAGGTGCACTGTTGCATGTGTCCAAAATTCTGAACAAAGGCATAAAGGGCACATCCAACCTCTGCTGGCTTAATTCGGTTTTGCAGGCCATCTTGACTACTCTACTCCACTTGTACCGCTGTTAAAAAGTGCAGTGCTATGGTTTTTATATCCATAATGCATTTACATTTCATCTTTTTACAGCTGCCACATGTGCTAAGCGTCATACATCCATTCAGAAGTGTTTTATTGATATTATGGACCAACTGCAACAATGTGATCCTTGTGACTCCTCTTGACTTGCTGTAAGACTTAAACAGAACAAATAACACATTGATAAATAGTAAACTATGAATGACAGAAGTTGCTCTGTAAAGAAGCTGAATCTCTGCCAGATGGATTTCAAAACGACTGTGTAGATGGCATATATCTGCTTTGATAAGCAAACTGTTTTGTAATGTAAAAGTAAGTCTTTGCTGTACATACATGTACAGTCGCATTTGAAGTTTTTTCTTCAGGAGATAGAAAAATATTCTTAAATTTTCACAACTTTGGTGCACAGAACAGCAGAATGCTGCTTAGAGGTGATAATAAGTTCAAGTTTGCGCATTTTACCGTATGGTTACACTCTTTTGTAAAAGAATGTAAATGAAACGGAATCATGGGCATTACTTACATGTGGACATTACTTATATGTGGAGTTAGGGAGAGTTGTGAAGAAAGTAGCATATATCATCTGCATGCTGATGGGCTTCCTTGATGCAAAAACAACACCATATCACATGCAGTTGTCTAAAGTGTAAGCAGGTGTTTTAATGTCACCACACACACAGAATATAGAGCAGTGTCATTTGCAGTTTCTGCAGAGTGTGTCTGAATCGACTGATTGTGCAAAAACCTGAAGTTCAGACACCCTCGATTCTGATTATACACTGTGACAGGATGTCAGATGATGGCCTTGCATGAAAAATTAAGAGCAGAATTACAATTCCAAGGTTTTTTTATTATTTGTATCCTAACACTATTTTAATTAAGTGTAAAATTACAGTTCTTAATACCCCTTTCCCCCTATTTACCTCTGTAAATGGTTTAGCAAATCTTTCTGTAAGTGGCTTTCCTACATGAACCCTCTGCTTACGTCGAGGCGCTAGGTAAGCTGTACTAAATGTGTTGTCAACTTTGTGTGTATGACACTTGCAGGTGTAGTATGCAGCTTTTACGCCTTCAACCCTTCGAACTTTAGCTAGGTATGCTACATAGCACACGTGTATTGGTCTTAACTGTGTTTGTGCGTGTGCGCGCAAGTATTCGTGTTGTAAACTCAGAAGCATCAGCCTGACTACGCACAAGTACAAGCATAGATTGAAGAATACCTGGATACGAAACGGGGAGATAATTAGAAATGATCCGCGTTTCGGCACGTGACACATTTGGTGTAATAAACAAACTTCTATAGAGATAGCCTACCAAGGGCCGAAACTGACTTTCCATAATACGAGCGATACAGGAGACGATTACGTACAGTAAGATACCCGAAACACAGGCCAAAACAGATCCTCTTAACGAGTTGCTTACAACTTCAATACTGTTGGTCCGTTGCTTTCAATACATTTTGTTGTACGTTACGTTAGGCTATTCGAGCTTGTCTACATCACCCAAGAATAAAAGCACATTCAGCTAGAGAGAGAGCTTACAGATCTTTCAAACAGGCACGTTTGATGGAATTGCCGCCTATTTGGAAACGCTTTTTCTGTGTCATTGGTCTGCAGTCGGATCATCAATTGCACTTACAAGGCATTTGTTCAATCAGCTACTACACATCTTTAAGTACTATAAGTGCATTCCCTACAACTGATCATAGTAACTACGTAGATGTGTCTAAGTGCTATCTAGCTTGCACTGACCGTGCAAGAGATGTACCGAAACATATATCGGTCCAGGGACGATTTAATGAAAATAACCCGCACAACTATAACTTCTATATGACATTTGCATAACGTTGGTCCACCTTTGGCTGTATGCGTTCCACAGAACAACTCTTTCTGAACATTGAAAAACAAATTTGGACTTTGTTGCGTGTGTCTAACTCACACACTATGTTCCGAAACACGATGGGTCCGCGACCTGTTCACCAGGCAGTTGTACCCACATGCTAAAGCCCCTTACAACGGCTATACGTTCGTTCCACAGAGGGAATAGCATAATGCTTTGCTTTTAGAAATGAATGGTTGGAAGCATCTCTACGTTGGGATATATGTTCCGAAGAGGCGGAAATGATAGATACGGTACCTACGTAGAGTGTGCTTAGTGAATTGCATGAACAATAGTTACTAACCTGGAAAGCAAGATCAGTGGGAGTACGAAGAATGCCTAAGATCTCGATTTTTCTCTTAAACAGCAGTGAAAGTAGGGGGAAAAGCGTAATCTACAAAAGGGTTAACCGAAACACAGTTCACTTCAAAGGGTCCGCCGCCTACAATTGACAATTCAATGGATCACGTGACGCGTTTCGTATCCAGGTATTCTTCAATCTATGGTACAAGTAAAATTACATAGGGAAGCACACGTGACTGCTGGAAAAGTTACATAATATTATGTAAAAGCTGGGCTGGACTGTTGACTTAGGTAAGCATATCAATTGCCACTCTGACCACATTATCGAATTATGGGAAGCCTAAATAAACAATGAATCGCTGTAAAAGTCTACAGTTCCGAGGTGTTACTTTCTACAGTTCCGAGCCGGCACTGTAATGTTCAGATTGCAAGCAGCCGTCTTGAAATTTCAAAGACCCATTTAGAAATTTCAAGGCAGCATCTCCAATATTATTTCAATTGGGTGCTTTGAAATTTGATTAATGACTATCCATTCATTTTGAGAGAATCTTTCCATGCGACAAAGGACAACCTACAGCCATCCTTTTAATTACCCACATGCTCAACATACCAACTGTGTCCTGTGTGCTCAGAATGAAGTCATTTTCTAAGCTTAGGTGTGCTACTAAGTTGCTGTACAGCTCTGAAAGTGTTCCACTGAACAAGTTGCAAGCATTTTCTGGAAATGACACTAATTGTGCCCTAAAAGATTTATCTCCAGCCACTGCAATAATGAATGGTTCAAGTGCTGACCTAAGAATTGGACCTGTGGGGAATTGTCACCAACTAAAAACTCATTTTAAAAAATATTTCACCACACATTTACCTTCTGAAGAGATGCATTTTTTATAGTAAGAAACCTGGACCAATAGTTGTAGTTCTTCTAATTCCAAACAAACTCCAGCAAGTTTCTCAATTGGAGCAAAGCACACTATGGCAAATGTGCAACAATTGCATGCTGTATTTATTGTTTGAATCCCTCTGCCAGTATTGATAACCTATAAGTAAAAAAAGGTGAATAAGTATTATTATTGGTGAAGATCTTGTGCTAACCATAGGAAATTGATCTTTCAATGTGAGAAATGACAACCTAAAACCATTAAATTTAGGGACCATCCTTAACACATCATCTGCACTTATTGAAGCTCCAAAATGTGATTGTAAGAAGCCAGCAAGATTGGATCTGTCTGGTGTCCATGTAAATGTTATTTCCGAATCAATCACAGCTGATGACTGTGCTGCAACTGGTAGACCTGGATGTCTAGATATTTTAAAAAGCATTACAAAAATAAAAACATAAAATCAATGCTGTTCTTACATCACAGCTCTTCTACAGTAATCCATAAAAGACAGTGATTCTGGATTGAAGTTAGGAACAAACAGATCAAGTAACTTTTGTTCTGATGCAAATGCTGGGTATTTGAGCATGGCACTTTCCCAGTTTTCTGCTCCAACCTGCTTTATAAAACTAAGCTTTAATTTATCCAATGCCATTATTTCTTTGCAGTAGTTATTGAGCTGATTAAGTTTCAGACTGCCATCCTTTATATGATATGGCAAAATGCTGCACCATCCTTTTGGTCCTTTTGGCCCCTCAACCTCGTAGGGCTTATGGTTGACCAAACCTTTCACCATCATCTTATTAGGCTTGCTTCTGCCTAGTTTTGTAATGTATAAATCAAGCTGAGCGCTTAATGTATAAGAAGGTTCTGATTGGCAATCCATTGGTCTAACGTTTACATAAGGCACAAATTACAAAAGCACACGCTACCAATGAGTATGTTTAACATACGCTTTCTATCGTCCATCTTTCTTAGAGTTCCTCCGATGATCTTTTGTGGGTTTCAATCACTTCCATACGCGACCGGTTTCGGAACGGTATAAGTTCCTTCTTCAGGCGAGACAGCTGATGAAACCCATTGTCAAAGCTTGGAGCATGTGATGCTTATTTTCTATTTATCCGTCTTTTTAATTTGTTGGGTGCTCATTTTCAGAATGTCTGCTTGATTCAAATGTCTGTAATAGTGTACAATCCATGTTTCATCACTGAGCTCTTGGAAGGCAGGGCCAACCTACAGCAGGCAAGATCTGGGAAAACTGAGTGTTATAGTGTATCAATGGTGGTATGCAGTTTGCTGGACAAGGAAAAGGGTATGCTTGGACCTCAGTCTGAGAGGATTTGCTTCTCCAGTGGGATACTCATGTATATGTACCTTGGTTGTGACATAAAGTTCTGGCTTAGTATGTGAAGGTTTGTGTGTGCCTTGTCTGTGGCTTTTATAGTTATATATAAATGTTCACAACTATATCAAAATATATTTATTTTTAATGCCATTTGTTTAGGTTGCTAGGTAACTCAGCTTTAGGTTGTTTAGATATATAGTGAGAGGAATGGTCATTGTCTGTCTCAGATTTCAGCCTGTAATTTCAGATTTACGCCATGTATAATGGCATGTGTCATCTTCTTAGTCCCTCTTGGCACTGAGAAGTTGACCATATCTTTCACCATCATCTTATTAGGCTTGTTTCTGCCTTGTCTTTGTATGTATAAATCAAGCTGAGCGCTTAATGTATAAGAAGGTTCTGATTGGCATTCCATTGGTTTAACGTTTACATAAGGCACAAATTACAAAAGCACTCACCACCAATGAATATGTTTAACAAAACCCTCAGTCTAGGAGAATTTGTTTCTGTCCGTAGTAGTGGGATACTCCTGTACATGTACCTTTGATTGTGGCATAAAATTATAGGTTTAGATGTGTTTGCCCTGCTTCTGGCATTTCTATTTATATATACACACACAATCATATCAAAATATAAAAAAAAAGGGCAATTTGTGGCCTTAGGTCTAGATGAATTTAAACATGAATTGCCACAAATTGCTAGAATTCTAATGATTGAAGAAGATGTTATGACAATAGAGTGGTGGGTAGGAACATACAGTGGTACATGGAATCCATGGACAGTCAAGTCAGTGGAGCAGACTGCAATAGTACACAGAAATTGTATAGTTCTAGGGAATTTAACATTATCTAAGTCTAATAGGCTAGCCAAACATATTGTAGAACGATTGAAGACTATCTATGAAAATTTTGAGTTTATGTAGGCTACATTACATGTATGTATATATATACTATGTTTATTGTGTGAAATTTAATATTTTGCTTAGCTCTATAACACATTTTGAACAAACAGGATGTATCAGATATCAGTTGTTGTAAATTTTTGAAGGTGTGTTAATACATATTGTATAATTTTCAAGTGGTTGTTAAGCCTCTGTAGAAAAATGGCTTGGGTTTCAATGATAGAAACAAGCACTTAAGACATATTGTGAAGAAATGAGATAATCTTTGTTATGTGAAATACTAGTATTTGGATAGTACCATGGAATAATAAAAGAAAATTCAAGATTTATGTTATTTCTTGAATGAAATTGACAATTTGAGATTAAATATAAGAAATGGGAAATTCCACAGTAACTTGGGAAGTGGTTTCAATAATTCATTGATTTCAGATGCTGGTCAGACCTCAGGTGCCTCAGCTGCAGTGGGTGAACAAAAACAATGCTTTGGTTGTCTCGAAAGAGGTTGGATGTGTGTCCCTCTCGTACTGGAGGCATATGCATGGAGGCTGGGGAATCACTGCAAAAGAAACATTCTCAAGAATTGCTAGGCGCTTGGCCATCCACTCCCATTCATCCAATACTGATATATTGTTGCCTCGGCACTAGGCAAAATGCCCGAGCCCTCCTGGCTCGATCGGCATCATTTTAGTGACTTGTATGTATACAAGATATAAAATTGGTGATGTAGGATAAATTTGTAGACAGCAATTGAAGGAATTACGGATATTATGCATTCATTAACATAAATTATAAATATTACAGACCTACATTTACATTTAGCACTAATTTTTTTCAGGCAGGTAGATTTGCTAAATAAATGTAGGTCTGTAGTATTTATAATTTGAATGCATAATATCCGTAATTCCTTGTTTCCTTACTTTTTACTCAATTGCTGTCTACAAATTCTACTTCACCAATTTTATTTTAATTAAATTTTTATATTTTGTCAGTTTCACACATTTTTATGCATGACTGAGAATAAACGAAGTAGGAAGTATATATGGGAAAGTTGACGAGAAAAGGGACCTAGCGTGTATTATAAAAAAGTATAATAAAAATGCATTACGTTTGAATTGCTATAGCTTCCGAACAGTTAACACTATCAACTTCCTATTTCCAACACTTCATACTGCACCATTTCTCTATGGTAAAATATATTTTGGAGTCTTGCACTTGCTCCGTGTCAGTATTGCAACGTTCGATACCCCACTGGGTTCAAACCCGCCATAACTTTCGGTAGGAGTAATCAATTCGCTTCAAATTCGGTTTGTAGGTAGAGAGGTTCTATAGCTATCGATTTGGTCTGTTCGTTGATTTTTATGCCATCCGTTACGGAGATACAGTTGAACAAACTACGTGCCCATTTTCGCGCTCGATTCGCGCCAATGATTTGGGCAAATTGCGTTCCGCTCAATGTATGGGGAGGCGGGGATTATAACATTGGCGCGAATCAAGCGGGAAAACGTTAATGCTATTACCTCAGAGAGTGAGCTCCACACTGATGACCAAGCTGCTGATGAAGTAGGTAGGGTGTTTATTGAGGCATTAGAAAACGTACCGAAAAGTAAAGTACTTAATGTGAAATTAGTTCACTTCATTGATAGTGGTGGTCAGCCCCAGTTTCTTGAGCTCTTGCCTGCCTTTGTCCAAGATGTGTCTGCAATCCTCTTTGCTGTTAACCTTTCTGAAAGGCTGGACCACTGTCCCATGATCTATTTCTATGGGCAGGATGGGCAGCCAGTGGGAGAGCCATACCAGTCCCCATCCTCACACAGGCAGGTGTTGGAGCAGTGTGTGAGAGCCGGGATTTTTTATGTAATATAAATCTTTAGGTACATGTATTAAGGATGTCTACATTTGGATAATCCCCGGCTTGATACTGTAGTTACAACATAAACATCATGCTCAATTTTAGAATTTTGTTTTAGGAATGATATGTACATACACATGTACATGTATGGCCCATGACTGATGTGTACATGTGTATGTGTGTATGTGTTTGTGTGTCTTGTGGACAGCTACGTTTAGAAACCAATACAACTTGGGTTTGAATTAATTTGTTCTACATGTACATATATTTATATATCAGGATGCCCATGTTGGCGCTTTTTTATAATGAATCCTTGAATGTAATTCAACACACACACACACACTCACACACACACACACATGCACACACCAGTTCTGGACCTTGATGCTTACAAATTGGACACCAAACACAGTGCCAAAACGTTGTTTTCCAGCTATGTATAATGCGTGTATACTGCTTGTATACACGCGTTTTACGTGAATCTAAACATGCTGCTTACACCGGTGGATAACGTGTGGAAGGAGACTGACATCCGATCGGGTGTAATGTTGGTGGATAGCACTATGTATACAACCGCGTATGACGCGAGGATACCATGAGTAAACGCGCATATAACGGGTGGATAACAAGCCTTTTTTTGGTACAGTGCAGGCTATAATCAACCAGTATAACTCCGTAATGCTTGAGCACAGGCATGCCTTCCGTTTATCACCGCATATTGTCCCATAACCATTATTAATATTGCAAGTTATCTTGTGTGATATCGAAACGAATACAGTACAGATGAAATCAGGTATAAAAGATAGAAGTTCTCAGTCTTTTCCAGCTCAGTCAAAGTGGCTGCATGAACGTTGCCAAATGTATCTTCTTTTTTTCTTTCTGTACTCCTCTTTGTGCCCGCTTGGCTGCTTGCTTCCTGCATGTTTGCCTTCGCCGCCTCTTATGTTGTTCATATATGCTCCCCGGTCAGAGATGCTAGATGAAAGAAAAGATGTTAACGTAGCTGCATGCCTATACAAATAAATCTTGCCATACCATGTTGATTTGCTGTTTTGTCCGTCCTCTTTAATTTGCTGAGAGCGGATTGTGAATGCTGCTGCATGGGGCAGTTTGTTTAACTTCACTCTGTAAGCGACTTACTGTTTGCTGTTTAAACCTTCTGCAGCAATGACTTACGATTTCATCCTGCAAATACACATTGATGTATTAAATCGCGCATGCACATGCGTGAAACAGCCTGTAACAATGAAGGATCCAAACCTTTGTCTTACCGGTGCACTATCTTCTATATATCGGGTGTAAGCTCTATACCGCAGTTTTCCACGCTACAAAGCACGAAATACAACGGTCAATATACAATATCTTATCTTACTCAGTTACCAATCATTATACCGGCCCACACAAGTACAAATACTTCGATGAGTCCATTGCACTAGCAGCTAGTCCAGCGAATCGATACTGACATCTTAGCTTCTTTGATGACCGCTGTAAATGAATGGAAGTTGCCAGCTGCCACCGCGTGATCGATCCACGTGATTTCATAGTGATCATCGCATATTTCACACCTGTATGCGTACACTCGTTTTCCGCTTAATGTCTCACGCGTTATACAATCGTTGTGTATAACAAGTGTATGCAGAATGTAAACTCACGTTATACACGATGTGCATCGTGCGTTATACAGCTATTGTGTATAGCAAGAGTAACAGAGTAGATACGCTCGTTATGCATTCGAAGTATACACCGCGTATCCTCCACTACAGTAAAACACGCGTACACCGGGTTGAATACACCCTGTGGATAATTTTGATTTGGCACTGTGAAAATTGGTTATTATTATTTTTCGTTCCGTCAATTATTATATACGACTAACTACGAGAAGGTCTAACTCCATCTTCATCACAACCTGCCATTTTTAGTTCAAGGTTTAACTAGAATAAATGGCTTCATACGTTCAAAAATTGTCCCGCATAAAGGACATTTGTCCTTTATACAGGACATTGAGTGAATAGGGGAACTTAAATGTGCTACAAAAATGCCGACGCTTATCGCGTGAGCAATGAAATTAAAATTATTTGTTGTCCGCCATCTTGGTGCACAAGTTACTATAGGACGGTATGGGCAAAACAAAGCTTTTATAAACAGCTTACTGTAATGGGTATGTCTGAAGTTTTATCTCGTGATTGCATCAAGTTCATCGACCCTCCACCAGATACTGCAGTACTTTGTTCACGGCTTCTCTTACTTGCTGGATGCGCCACAGTTGTATGCAAAGCTTTTGGTTATTACTATACGTTAATTCGCAGTAAGTGATTATGGGTTTGGTTTTATTTTTTTACAGTGGGCACTGACATCATTCCATGGTAAGGAGACCCAAAACAGGCATAAACAAAAAAAAAAAAACTGTAAATTGCCCATACCGTTCTTCAGTAACTTGAGCAACAAGATGGCGGACAGCATTGTATATGAATTCAATTAACCTCAAATGAATTTCATTAAATAATTATTTCATGTGATTTTTGACGTCATATGAAAGGGGTCTATAGAAAGCTCAGACACAGATCCTAGTAATAACGCTCACTCGTTCCCACTCTAGAACTTTAAAAAGTTTCGTTTCCTTCCTCTCCCGGATCTGATACGATAAGATTCATAGGTTTATTGCTCTGTATCATTGAAACATAATGTTAGCGGTTATGCAGAAGCACTAGAACCAACAAGTTCGAAACGTACTGCAGCCGAGTTGGATTTGTTCTATTATTTTCGTAGCCTGGTTCATAATTCAGTGGATGCAAGATTGAGTGTCTTAAAAAACACGCTCCATTTTATAAAGGGACATTCTATAGGTCATTGATGTGGACATTTTTCTGGAATCAATGTTTCATAGGAACTGATATGTTGCAGTCCACAGTTGAATGTTTACACAACAAAGTGGAGTCTACAGCCCCAATCACTTGCCATTGTCTCATACTTGAAGGTTGCTAATTCATAATGCTCTACAGGGGTCTTAAAAAGATGTTGCCATGTAAATATATAAATGCCGTTCCTCTGCACATTAATTACTGCACCTAACTTTAAACTAAGGATACTGAATAATGCTACTGCATTATATCGCAATCAACTTATGGAAACATATGCTCCCCTTCCTCCCCCTTCCCCTTCCTCCCCCTTCCCCTCCCTCCATCCCTTCCTTCCTCCTTGCTTCATCACTCCCTACTCCTCCCTCCCTCCCTCCCTCCCTCCCTCCCTCCCTCCCTCCCTCCCTCCCTCCCTCCCTCCCTCCCTCCCTCCCTCCCTCACCTCCCTCCCTCCCTCCCTCCCTCCCTCCCTCCCTCCCTCCCTCCCTCCCTCCCTCCCTCCCTCCCTCCCTCCCTCCCTCCCTCCCTCCCTCCCTCCCTCCCTCCCTCCCTCCCTCCCTCCCTCCCTCCCTCCCTCCCTCCCTCCCTCCCTCCCTCCCTCCCTCCCTCCCTCCCTCCCTCCCTCCCTCCCTCCCTCCCTCCCTCCCTCCCTCCCTCCCTCCCTCCCTCCCTCCCTCCCTCCCTCCCTCCCTCCCTCCCTCCCTCCCTCCCTCCCTCCCTCCCTCCCTCCCTCCCTCCCTCCCTCCCTCCCTCCCTCCCTCCCTCCCTCCCTCCCTCCCTCCCTCCCTCCCTCCCTCCCTCCCTCCCTCCCTCCCTCCCTCCCTCCCTCCCTCCCTCCCTCCCTCCCTCCCTCCCTCCCTCCCTCCCTCCCTCCCTCCCTCCCTCCCTCCCTCCCTCCCTCCCTCCCTCCCTCCCTCCCTCCCTCCCTCCCTCCCTCCCTCCCTCCCTCCCTCCCTCCCTCCCTCCCTCCCTCCCTCCCTCCCTCCCTCCCTCCCTCCCTCCCTCCCTCCCTCCCTCCCTCCCTCCCTCCCTCCCTCCCTCCCTCCCTCCCTCCCTCCCTCCCTCCCTCCCTCCCTCCCTCCCTCCCTCCCTCCCTCCCTCCCTCCCTCCCTCCCTCCCTCCCTCCCTCCCTCCCTCCCTCCCTCCCTCTCCCAGTGTGGGGCCCCAGTTCACATTTCAGTTTGCAGCTAAGCTCATACTACAGGTGATTTGTGTCAAGGCTCACTGACATTGCAACACCTCTGCACCACCTACCACAAAAGGATGCCCAGTTCTGTTGGACAAAAGAATGCAATGAGTCCTTCCAGAGCTTAAAGATGTCGCTGACAGAAGCACCAATACTAGCATTTCCGCACTTTGACTTACATTTTATCCATCAAACTGTTGCTAGTGCCAGAGGGCTGGGTGCAATACTGCAGCAGGATGAACATGTTATTGTCTATGCAAGTTGTGTGCTGAACAAGGCTGGATGTAATTACAGTGTCATACAAAGACAATTTTTAGCAGCAGTATACAGCACAAAGCAGTTCAGGTAATACCTGTTGGAGCGGCAGTTTGAACTTTGGACTGCCCACGAGCTGGTTGGCAAACTAAAAGTTGGAGGGAATGCTGCGACACTGGGCACTGCCTCTGCAGGAGTTTACTGTTGTGTACCACAGAGGCAGTCAGAACACCAATGCTGATGCATTATCTAGATGGCGAGACCCAAGCATTTGCCCCCATAACATGATATAGCATCTTGCATGGTAATGGCCTAAAGGCATGTACTGCTACGCAGACAAAGATAATTAGGGATGTACAGATGGAAGTCAAACACTTCAGAACATGGAGCTGATATCAGGAGGGAGGAAGTAGCAATTTATATCCTTCCCATGAGGCATGCTGTCAAACAGCTCAGTTCAATGAAAGTTTTCTGTCTTCTTATCTATTTAGTATCTTTTCATTACACAGTAAAATTTTATGAATTACAAACATAGTTCAACACACAAACATCCTATTGTTTGCAGCATTATCCAAACAGGACAAATATGTGTATGCATTACAGCCAGTAGCATGTTGATAATTATATTATTATTGTGATATGAATTAAATGTGCTGTAGAGGATAATCTTCCTTCTTAGTTCACCCCGGTCTTAGAGACTGATCTTATAGAGTTAGGTACAATACATATTATATAACACTTCAGATAAGGCAGCATTGCTCGAATGGAGTGCAATGGATTAAAGAGAGGGTTTGGTAGCCTTATGTGATCATATGTTTATGCCTGATAACATCCTGAAACAGATCGAGAACATCAGGTCCCTGGGCTGCAGAAGTCTTTTAGTTGTTATTATTTTAATAAATCATAAATTAGCTTTATTATGTAATGCACAGGATCCAATAAATTGAACTGATGTAATCAAAAGTATATAGCATGCATGCATTATAATACAAACATATCAAATATAGTCATCATCAGTAGCCCCATGGTAACACATTACTTCAATCTCATCAGCAGAGCTGGTTGATACAAAATCTGAAATGCAAAGAAAGAATACTATGAATTATGTACCCAGCATGTTTTTCCTTTGGCAACTATACACTATTTTAATTTTAATAAGCTAGTGGTGGTTAGCATATGCTAACACTAACTTATGTACGTCAAACAATGATATTAAATTTAAAAAAAAATATGTTCAACATTTAATGGGAAGTGGCTCAATGACTTTATGGCTGTACAGTTCATTATTACATGCTTTGATAAAATACCTTGTCTGCTTGATTTTCGGAGATCATGAGCAAAGCTAGCAGTTATAAATGGATCTGTGCAAAAAACAGTGCAAAAAAAAAGCCTAAAACAGTGAATCATACATGTCCAATTTCATATTAGTAGCCATGCAGCCATGCATGTCATCACAACTGTCAGCAGTGAATGCTTGTGTAATTTCATTTCCATTTCTTATTCATCACCTTGTCTGGTTGACTTTCGCTCTGGTGCACGATCATAAGCAACATTAGCTGTTATAAATGGATCTAAGCAAGGAAAAGTTGGTTAACACAGTGAATCATACATGTTCAGTTTTCATGGTAGCAACTACGCCATCTAACAATCAGCAGTTCAAAATGTGAGTACTAATGCTTACCTTGCCTGCCTAATTCAAGGTTTAGTGCACAATCATAAGCAGAGCTAGCAATTGTACTGGGGTCTATGCAATAAGCAGAGTTAGCAGTTGCATTTGGGTCTATACAAATGGCCGGATGTCAGAATTTTAAGGAAAGTGTAAAATTGCACATGTTCCCCATAGCAAGCAAGCATTAGTGCTCAGTTAATCATCTGCTTAATTCAGTGTTTGATGCAAGGTGGTACGCAAAGTTTGATGTTGTAGTAAGGAAGGGATAGTTTGAGTCCACAAAAATAAAACATCATACCTTGGTGCGGTGAAGGTTGCTGATCCTCATCACTTCCAGGTGTTACCTTATAATGAAAGTGTACTAATGATATGTGACTACTTTACATTCTGTAATTATATAAATTGTACCGATTGTGCATACAACTATATTTTAAAAACCTACACATGGACAAGAGATGATTGAAGGGGCACATCTGACCAGGCATTCTGCCTCATGAGGTGACTGTACATGGTTGACATAACCACTTTAGAGGTCAACACAGCTGGGGTGGCTGCTTTTTTCAACTGGGTTGAAAGTACATGTACATCGATAGTCTCATCGCCCCATCCTCTAAACACTTCCACACTCAATGGGATGCATGACCATCTTCTAAGGGAATATATATGCCTCATCATTTCTACGATGCTTGGCCTCTTCTCTCATCTCAGCTGCATGACCACAGGTTTGAGCTGCTTCTTGTACAAATTGCAAATTCATGACCTTTACGTCAAATGCAGCTGGGCGGGAGAGGGACCAGTTTGGCACTAGGATGTCTGCTGGTCTAGATGGATCCTTAGGAAGAATGCCAGTTACTTTTTCAATTTGTGGGGAATTGTGGCCAAGTCAGCAATGCAGCCTAGTAGCTGCTTGTGTCTTATTATCACATCACCCCTATGACGACAAGTAAGCGTGTGATGCTCCCTAGCATGGAGTGCCATCAGGTGTCAATGGAAGGCCAAGCCACTATTTAGAATGACCTGTGCTTCATCAGGCATCAACGCAAGACCTAACTTTGGTGAAGGCTGCACTTTAAGCCATGCATGGGCTTGGGGTGCAGAAATAGCCTGCAATCTGGTCTTTGACACAGTAGTTGCATCTGAAGAAAAGGAAATTGATATCAGCTTCTTCAATGTGAGGTGGAACATCAAGCACACTTTCAACTGAGATGGCATCTGGCTGGCTGACAATATTTGAATTCAAAAGCAATTCTCTGAAGACACTGACATGGTTAGAGATAAGATGTATGCAGCAGGAGCAAGGCGATAAAGTGAATGCAGACCAAGGCCACCATGGCTCAGGTTAAGTGTGGACTGCTTAGCTGCTGGAAGTGTTAGCTCAATTGCTGAAGATAATTCAAAGTAGTGAAGAACATCATTGTCGAAACACTGGCTCTGACATTGGTGAAGGAGATGTTGACCTTGCTAGGTGGGCCAGGTTACAGAAAACTAGCACACGACCTCAGGATGGTGACAGCAACTGGCAGGTTGCACAGTTGGGGTAAAAGTGGTAATTGGGGCACCTAGCAATTCAAAGTGAGGACAGGCTAAGCATGGAATGTCAGAAGGGAACATGGGGAGCTCTTGATAGTGCCTCTCTTAGTCCTGCCAGAGCCCATCATCCAGATACCAGCAGTTCAGCAGCATTTCATTGCATTGGGGTTGAGCAGAGATTTTGACAGTGGTGCAGTGCAGAACAAGGGCAAAAAGAAGAGGGCCCAAAGGGTCCCTTGTTGGACACCTGATGCAGATATTAACTGACCCATTGGATGTCACAACTTTTGGTGCTGTGAATAGCACAATGTAACCCATGGAAGAAGCTCAGGGAAGTGGATGGCACACTGGTGATGGTAAAATTTCCATTATTCCAGTTGTCCTCAATAACTTGCCTGAGCGTATGCACATTTTGTCTGGTGCCAGCTGGTAAAGCTACTCCGTACTGAAAAGGATTCAATAATTGGGTGGCCTTTTAATGCAGGTACATTTACCCACAAGGTGTTTCAAAACTTCTCCTACAGCGGACTGGTCAGAAATCTCATACATCCAGTGCCTTTGGGTTTCAATAGAGATGTTAGATTTCATACTTTTCACATTTGTATTATATTAATTGTCATTGGACAATTTTGAAACACTTCTTTGCTGTGATCAATGCACTACAACACATGAACAGGAGTGTGCTTACTGATATAAAGATGTATCTTGGAGGATTTATCAACATTGTGTTGAGATTATCAGAAAGAGCTGTGAAACTAGGACGTCTGTTTTGATCATGTAGCCAACCTATAAATAATGCATTTAAAATAAGTTTGTGGTTCTCACTGCATAGCTAAATTAAGTAACAATTTTGGAGGTAAAAGAACAATTAGGTTGTAATGTAATGTCATAATGATTTAGAGGCTCTGCATAAATGATAGTTGGAATATTGCCTAAACAGCTATTAATATTGTATGTTCACAAATTAAATGCTCACAAGGAATCCAAAACTTGAACTGTATACTTGTATTGTTTTTTGTTGTATTCAAATATACGATCAGATTTATAAATAAGACGATTATATAATAAAATAACACATTGTGCCACCCAAGAGATGGTAATGAGGACCAGCTCTGGACATAGCATTGGAGATGATAACTAATTTATGGGAATGGGCATACATAGTTAATGAGGTGACTTAGCAAGATAAGGCATGAATTCAATGGAAAACACTCCCAGCTGCAGGGAACCATCCTCTGAGCAGCATCGGACCATCTTCTGAGCAGCATCGGACCATCTTCTGAGCAGCATCGGACCATCTTCTGAGCAGCACGGGACCATCCCTGAGCAATATGGGACTATCTCTGAGCAGCAGGGGACTATCCGTTCTCTGAGCAGCATGGACGGCTCATAGCACCAGATGCTGCTATCCACTCCCAGAGGCATTTGGAGCACACCAGTGCACTACACGCAGTTCCAGTGGCTATGAGAGGGTGTTGGAGCACAGTGCACACTTCAGCTCCTTTAGCATTGATATAGGTTGTTAGCTCTTGCCAAAGGTGGGCTAGGCTCACTATGGAGAACTAGAGGAGGGGCAATCTTCTCAAGATGACCTCTACCAAGTGTTTACCTCTACACCATGATGTCATATGTTTACTTGTTTTGCCACTCAAATAGCATCACTGTACATTTGTAATGCACTCACTTTGTGATGGCACAGATGGTTCTCTACATACCCAGCTTACATTGCATGCAGAACATCTCAGGGTGATATGGTCCCCTGCTGCTTAGAGGATGGTCCCCTGCTGCTTAGAGGATGGTCCCCTGCTGCTTAGAGGATGGTCCCCAGGATGGTCACCAGGATGGTCCCCTAGTCAGACGATCATCAAGTGTGATAATGCTGCTGCTGTCAGATGTTCTGGACCACTGTATGCAGACTGCAGCAGGGTTATTAAGGATGGTGGCTATGATAAGCATACACATGAGGAGAAGCAAGCAGCGGGATGGCCATCTCTACTAGTCCTGACAAAGCCATCATATAACTTGCTACAGGGGAAGCAGTTTTAAGTGAATGTCATTGACTTGTATGGAGGTTACATACTAACTTCTGCCAATGACATTCACGCATGTCACCAGTGCTAACCAGGAAACCACAGCTGCCTACTCATGGATTGAAGCTCAGGTACATGTACATGTATTGGCGATTGGCTTGCCATACCTTGGATTACACTAAGGCTCAATTCTAACTCTCTGGTGTTTCAGGTGGCTCAAATCATCAGGAATCTGTCTGGCTGGTGAGGAAAGGATGCACCACATTTCCAGCCAAATTGTTGGCAATAACCCCAAAGGAGAAATAACCCCCTTTCTTCAGGGGGCCAAGTCAATTCATGCCAAATTCTTGGATTGACATTTGCTCCAATCCATAACCACATGCAGAACCTGATGCGCATTGCGCAAGAACACTTAGTAAGTATTATTGAGCCACAATTGGTAGCTGCCATCCCCCCTCCAGCCAAGAGAGTAAAGAATACTAATTCAGTTCAAGCTCAATCTATTTACATACGAGCATGGAGTCAAATTTAGACCAAAAGAAATGTAAGGCTATATTTTAAACGCTCTGTTAAAACCAAACGTCATTGCGCAAATATTAATTTCCCCACCCCCCAAAAAGACACCAAAATTGTGGATTTCCAAACGCTAGGAATCTACTAGTACTTCAAAAAAATGCGTTGCCACTAACCTGTACCAAAATACGACTGTACAAACAGCTAACTTTACCGTGATAGCTTTGGCATGTTCCATCTCAGTCACCGAGAGTCGTTGTCGTTATTTGAAACATGTAGTCGGTGATCGCCGGCCGTGCGTAAGTCGATAGGTTTGAAGAACCAGAGCCGACAGTTGGCAACACCAGACCACGTGATGTTTGCTTAGTTCAAAGGTGTTTATCACTGCTTTTAGAGGTGTTGATTACGTTTTATGTACCTGGTTCTAAAGGGCATCGGTTGTCAGGTTCGTTGCTATGGGCGTACGTAACCGTTTCAATTTTTTGAGGCGTAGGCTAAGTGCATTATAAAATATTTTATTCGTAGAAGGACTTCCTGTTATTTCTAAGCTACCTCACTCGAGCCTTCACTGCTTCCTACGGGATTGCTAATTTGCCATCAGGTTAGTATATTGCTCGTGTAAATCCATGGATTGGGTCTACTTGTGTTTCGCTTTGTACGCATACTCGGCCATGTGCAGTGCGCTGTGCTATTGTAATATGTATGTAATATAGTTAGACGTCACACTGATATCGACATCATTTCCAATCTACGAGGGCCCTGTAGCTGAGCAGTATGACCGGTCCCTAAAATATAAGGCGTTACTTAGCCCTAGTTGGGCGTAGCCCAACCATCGCGTCGGCGTTTCGTGGAAGGTCGAGCTACGCCCAACTAGCGTAGCACATAAGATGGTCTCGTCCAACTATCGTAGTTGGGCGTAGCCCGACCTTCGCTTTTCAAAGAAGACAACTGTCGTACATGTAGTTAGGCGTAGACCGATCTCAGAGCTTTGGTGGAAGATCGGGCCTATTCCAGGCCCCAAGGCATTCTTTTGGGGGTTATTTAAGGCTTACTAACTTAATAAGCTAAGGTCAGGCTACACACCCTCGAGAGCAAGGGTGTACATGGAGACTAGCTACATGTATATAGGTTATGTTTTATCGTTACATACATTTGGGTCTGTGCAGAACTGCATGTACATGTATAGCAAAGCAACTTTTAGCGAAGCGTCCTTATGCATGTGCGCGGGGCGGCGAAAGTTAAGTATTGGTCAGCGCTGCAGCTGCAGGCTCATTAACAATTAATGCATGCCACACCCCACACCACACACACATTCAAATTAATACATGACGTGACCAAATGTTTGTTGTGTGGATTCATTCGCATGCACTGGCAAATTCCTTTGCGATGTCAGTGAAATCATGATCATTCAAAAAAGTTCATGCAGCCGATCCTGCGTCATTGTGGATCGTACTGAAGTGCAATTTAACTCCACGCATCGCGCGGTAGAAGAATCGCTAACTTTAAGAATTTGAGTCGCAGGCATAATCACTAAATAGACACGCCTAGTTCATGCTTTCGAGAAGAATTAGGAGCATCCTTCCAGTTTCAAAAGCCTCTAGAAGTCTGTAAAGAATATAAGAGCATCAGTTGTGTTACTGACTTTATGATAGGCTTTCAAGTAATGGATCTCATTTTGCAGTTACATCTCGCTTCAACTTTCATTCTGACAACAGATCAGTGGTGCACAATACATGCATGCAGTATCGATATCCAGACCTTCATTGTAATGCAGCCTATTGAACCATATGTATACTGGCATGATCTGCTCTTGGTAGCAAATGAACGCTTCGGAAAGACATATATTTTTTAATCGGCAGATAATGAAACCGCCTTCCACACATCGACAATCGCTGCTAGCTGCCATAGACCTACGGTCAAATTTTTTCTGAATACTACTGAGCCGCGGACTATGGTAAAACTTGCAGTATACGTATACTAAGTAATAATTCTATAACTTTGCATACACATATACATGCACGTATAGTACTAAATACAGAAACAAAGACACAGGCTGTTGGTGCTGCAATTCAAGAGCCTGCCATACATCGAAGCGATAACTCCATTACGTATACGTATACCATGATTCATGGCGTGCCACAGGTGTTTGCGGCCCAATGTTTTGAGGACACTAGGTTCGTTTGCCGAAAAATTGAAATGATGATGTCACGCCCTTGACAACGACCTTGACAACCGAAGACCTTTGGAACGTGAGCTCACTCAAAAACAGCGATGGGCTAATCGCCTTTTTTAACACTAGGCTAGGAAAGAAACACCGTTTTTCTATTTGTGTTGCGAACCACGAGGCGTAGTGAAGTTGCTACGGCAAGCTACGGGCCTTGAAAGCGGGTTAGTCTTTGCGTACCTCTTCGATACAGAAGCGATTCCCCACGCCTGGCTGCGACAATAGGAAATCGAAAAAAAAGGTTGGTTCGTAAAGGGAACGAAAGGTACTAATAGCTACTAGTATTGGCTTGTAGCCACATTTTTTTTTTTGACAGTGATCAAGCTTACTAAAAGTAAATACTCCTTACCGGTTGGCGCGGGTGTGTGTGTTAATTATAGCCTACTGTGGTATTGCCGCCACGGTCGGGCCAATGAACAGCAGTTGTTCTTTCACAATGGGAAGCAACTGCTGGACCTTACTTATGTCTTTCTCAAAGTTTGTCTTGGTGCTGTTAGCTACTAATATAGTTATACTCTTCCGTATCAATTCCATTCCCAACCCCAGAACCAGCCTCATCTCAGCCACCTGTACCAGCCTCATCTCAGCTACCAGTACCAGCCTCATCTCAGACACCAGTCACAGCCTCATCTCAGCCACCTGTACCAGCCTCATCTCAGCCACCAGTCACAGCCTCATCTCAGCCATGGCCACCTGTACCAGCCTCATCTCAGACACCAGTCACAGCCTCATCTCAGCTACCAGTACCAGCCTTATCTCAGCTACCATGCCAGGGCCCTAGGGCGGGGTGGGGGGGGGGGGGGGGGGGGGGGGGGGGGGGTTACATATGAAAACTGGGGTGTTGTCCACTTTAGGCCGATTCAACCAGTCTGTGTGTGTGTGTGGGGGGGGGGGGGGGGGGGTGCTCTCCGCTTTAGGCCAATTCAACCAGTGGGGGGAGGGGGTGCTGTCTACTTTAGGCCAATTCAACCAGTGAGGGGAGGGGGTGCTGTCCGCTTACGGCTCTCTCTATGTTTAAAAAGGGGTAGGGTGCCCACTATTTACATGGCTATAATTGGAAACCACGATGCTACCTGTATGCTTTAAGCTTACAATAGGGATGCATTTAAAAAAAAAAAACAAACAATTTTCAGACCAAAGTTGGGATTGCAACCACCCCCCCCCCCCCCCCCCCCCCCCCCCCCCCCCCCCCCCCCCCTCGATCTCAGCCAACTGTACCAGCCTCATCTCAGCTACCAGTACTAGCCTCACATCTCAGCCACCTGTACCAACCTCATCACAGCCACCTACCTATACTATCATCTCAGCAACCAGTACCATGCTGCCTCATAACTTGTTCAGTTGCATTGATAACAAAATTTGAGTGGGTGTATCACTGTTGGCAGCATCATTGTGAGTATCAATGCCAAACACTAAATACTGAGTGTAAATTAGCTGAAATCTCTGTGCTTGGTATGAACGCCTTGACTTCTTATCCCTAGGTGCCACAAGGTAAAAAAAAAATGTGGCTGGATCTAATTGTTGTAAATATGCTTCTTGATCTGTCTTGTTGATGTTGTAACTTGCTGACCTAAATCCTATTGTCGCTGTCTTTGCTACACACGATCAAAGTACCCCCTCTCAGTTACCGCCTCCATCACATGGATGTACAAAAACGATGCGCGGCTATTCGAGTAATATTGTAGGTCGTGCGCGCTGGTAATTTTATATAGTGCGATGGTAGGGGGTACGAAAGATCAAATTCTCTCGAAGGTATGACTTGAAAAAAGCATGAAATGTGGGTCACAAAAAGTACGATTTATAATGAGTTCTAAAAGTAAATTATTTTGCACCATTCAAACCGTATTAGCCAATTATGTCCAGCCGCAAACAGCATTGGTGCGCTTACGTATTCGTATAACTCGATCGCGATTTAATAATGGTTCATAAACAATTAATGAACATATGATTATTTAATGAGGTTAGGTCCTATACCGCGTTTACACGACGATGGTACGGTACGGAACGGCTCAGCATGGCACGGTACGGAACGGTTATCGAATAACGTTTACACGCGTTTGTGGCTATGTGGTATAGAATGGTTTTTAAAAAGCAATTCCGTAATTAACTACAATAATTGCCAGAAATCAAAATGGATGCCTTGTTTACAACGTTCCGTGCAATCGAGAAAAGGAGGCATCAGATGCACAAAAGAAGGAGAGCGATTATTTTCTCGTAACATACGCAATATTATGGCGATGGCCATCCAATACACCTCAAATGGCCTCAGTACCGATCTAGTTGTACACCAATTGATTTTTTCCCCAGTTTTCCAGTTGCACTTGCATCGATTCCTCTCCCAAAATCTTTATCACCCGTTTGTTTCGTCCAATCCACCATTTTAATACTATGGAAACCAGTTCTACGCATGCTCAATTGCTATCATATCCCGATCGACCACAATCGAGTCGTGCCGTGCCGGGTAGCCCGGTTATTGCAACCGTGTTGACTCGGCACGGTACGGCACGGTTTTGACAGGGTTTACACGTCAAATTTTAACCGAACCGTACCGTGCCGAGCCGTAGCGTATCGTGCTGACACGGAAAAATTGTGCCGTGTAAACGGGGTATTAGATTGGTCAGGCCATAGCCTGACCAGTTCCGCCGCCACTGCGCATGCGGCTATAGGTATAAGCACTGTTTAAAGCCGCACTAAACGGGCAACGAATCTTGCATGCATATTTGGTTTGGTTATGCATGTATCGTCGTAAATGTATCGTTTATTATGGTCTCCAATTTTAGTTGCATGGATAAAGCGTAATTAATATAATATCTTTAACTAATATATCTACCCACATCCATGCGCACCTTCTGTCATCACACATGAAGCTTTTGTGCGTCATGCTACAATTTATTCTTCTATTGCTGCAATTGATTGCAATTGGTAAGTATTGATGATAGCGAGATGATATTTTGTTTCCTTTTTAAATGCCAATGAGCTAATAAGGAAAGACTGATTAAATATTTAAATGGCAAAATGGAGTGCGGTATGGGTCCCAAAAACTCCTCTGCTATGGTTGCACGGTAAAAACACTATAGTTTGGTTGTTGGCATGCATGCATTGAAATGCACTTGTCATTAGATGCAACTGAAGAGACGAACAATCAGTTGTACACAAAGCATGTGCATGTGCCTGTGACATACATGTATGTAATATGGTGCATGCCACTGTATACTGGTATGCATCAATTTTTCATTGCAGGGCAATCACAGAATTGTACTGAAGGGAAGGTTAAGCTAGTGACATTTAACCCCAATGACCCATATGCTGGTATTGTTGAAGTGTGTCACAATGGTGTTTGGGGCACCATTTGTGCTGACAGCCTAACTGCTTCATGGAGCGAGAAGAATGCTCACATAGCATGTTGGAATGTTCAATACCCGGGTGCTCTTAACTCTGTCATTCTTAGCACGTAAGAAACTAATCAGTTTCCTTTTCCTACTGATAATAGATTAGATACAAATATAGAACACAAGCATGCAATCAATGATGCATGCAATAGCAGCTTTAGGCGTACAACATACTGGTTAGCTGTGGACACTAAGAAACAGCAAACCTAAATATTTAACTTTGATCTATACTGTAGTGTGGGCATGGTGTTAACAAAGTTAACTCATTGGGTGCCAAATGTGTATAACCATAATTATCAGTATTTGTAGACAGCTGCGTAATTTACTATACTGAAGATTTGTCGTGCTTGCAATAGTTTCTCCTACATAAAAAAATATGCACACCTGAGTGTAACTTTACAGGAATTTGAATAGTTGTAGTATAATTCCATATACGCATAAACAATTATGTATCTTATCAACTCATTGAACTTATTCTACATGAATGGACCCATCGTCAGTTGTGCATTCTGTCCATTTACATCATGGAAACACATGCATAAATATGCACTTGGCGCCCAAAGAGTTAACTTTCAGATTATTAATAATTCAGTTGAAAGTATATCAGCATGTCTTTGCATGTCTATAAATACACAGATTGCCACAGTCATACAAGGTTCCCCAAAGTGTACCAATCCACTACCGAAGTGTAATATGCGATGGAACAGAGAACACATTCGCTAATTGTCAGTTTTCTACCGATACTTCAGGATGTACACATGACTATGATGCTGCTGTGGTCTGCAGACAAAGTTAGCCAAAATAATAATATTTCTTGTGTCCTGGAATGTTTAATGCTATGCAGATATACATGTACTATATGTCACACATGTAGGGCAGGCCAAGAACTTGAATGTTCATGACTGCCTGATCTTATGTAATATGCTTATAGAATGTTGTAAAGCATCTAGATCCATAATTATTTTACAAGATATAAAAAATCTCTCAAAGAAAGCTGGTTGTAGCTAATATAGGATTTGAAAGCAATGGTGGTGTAAACAGAAAACAAACAAGTGATTGGATTAGGTTGTGTAACCTTTTTGATAAATCAAAATCGATTATTTTGGGAAATCGATTTTTCAAGTTCATAGCAACTTGCAAATTGGTTATTCTAGAAACATAAAATGGACCTTAGACTGTGTAACCGGTTATCAGGGTTATTAGGATATTCGAAAAAACCTATCCGTTCGAAGAGTAATTTAGCATTACTCTATTATTGGATTTGTTCTATTCGAAATAACCGTTTTGTGCATCTGAGTCTATTCGGAGGTACTTAGGTATTCATCGTCCGCATCGACAATTCGCCCATTATTCGAATATACATGTACCTTTTTATGACGATACCGGATACGTGCACCATATTGCATGTACCGCTAGCTCTAAGTCTTAGTACCAGAGAATAATAGCGCCAAATCATGGCCATGCAATAAAAGCGACCATTTCAAGCTGCCTGGTTTAAAAACATGGAATTGGCTGCACTACGATGAACCACTATGACTATGAATCAAGCAAGACTAAATCACCTCATGCTATGTGCATAGGTTTGAAACTAACGCATTAGAAAGTTAGTGACTTTTTATCGGTCATGAAAATAAATCTAGAGTTACGCTCGAGCTCTCCTTGATGATACTAATACTATTTCTATTGGTTAGATATAGGATTTGAAGGCAATGGTGGTATAAAAAGGAATGGAACAAGGGATCAAGGATAATACGATTTTTTTAACAGTCCTATATTTAGCAACGAAAGATAAACCGTACTACAAAAGTGCTAAATATAGGACTGTTAAAAAAAATTTGTATCATCCTTGATCCCTTGTTCCATTCCTTTTTATACCACCATTGCCTTCAAATCCTATATCTTACCAACTTTCTCAGAGAGAATGTTTTTTTATATCTTGGTAATATAGATAATACATACTCGTTCCCACTTTTGAACCCAGAAAAAATGTTTCTTCTTCGCGCCAAATAAATTCATCCGCCGATTTTAAGTCAATATTCAATCGGTTTAAGTGGTTTATTGTGCTATGTTATACGGAATGGCACTGGATTAGCAACTTTCTATGAGTTATGACTTTTTCAAAATTAGAGTTGTGTTCAATACAAAAAAGTTTCAATGTGTAGGTAAAAGTTTGATTTTAATAAATTAGTGGTAGTAAAGCAAGAGTAAGTGTTGTTGGGACCATAAAAGTGAAGTCGATGGTTCGAAACCTTTAGAAATAATAAATATTGTTGTGACGTACACAGGTGTCATGCTCTTAATGGCCATAACCCAATTGTATGCTTACTTTTAAACAATTTGATACTTAAAAGAAACCCTACACCCCCAATGTATATCTTATAGATCTACAATGAACCATAAATGTTTACATACATTTTTATTATGGATAATGATCATTAATGTGCATATGCTTAAGATGATTATTAAGACAAGAAATTGTGATGTAAGAGTATAATCACCATTATTATAAGGGTGAAAAATACTGTTTAGCATACAAGAATACAAGTTCTGCTAATATGTACACGTACATTTATTTGAAGATACCCCACAATTTAAATTTATTAATTTCATCAATTATGTTAATGTTTACAGCCTCTACTGTCGATGATGTACGCTTGGTTGGTTCAACATATGATGGAGAAGGAGCTGTGGAGATGAACATTGATGGCTATGGATGGGTGCGGTTGTGCCCTGGTGCTTTTGATCTCAGTGGTGTGTGCAGTAAGCTGGGCTACACATCCACTTCATATCAAACGTTTACGTAAGTGTATTGTATATGAGGTTTTATTTATTATACTATCATGTTTGGATTGTCTTCAATTAGGAGGGGAGGAGTGGCAATTTTTAGGGTTAGCCTCTGAGGTTTGAGATTAATGGAATGATATAAAGGGGCATCACTTGGGTACATGCCGTAGGAATGTTAGAAACTGGGGATGTACATGGGAAAAAGGACATTATTAAACATCAACAGTTGTCAAATGGCACAACTAACCCAGCCAAGTGGATCAGTTGAGCCAGGTACATGGTTTAGTTGAAAGGTATGTGCATATACTAGCATGTGTAGGTCGAGTCCTTCTTGTCACTTGTTCATTTGCCAAACATCCATCAAAGTAAACTAATGCATAACACTTATCCAATGAGAGCCCATAACATTGATTGGCAAGTGTTTTAACATGATTCACAAAGTCATTCTCAATTTTTAAAATAAACAAGATATAAAAAACATTCTCTCTGAGAAAGTTGGTGGTATATAGGATTTGAAGGCAATGTGGTGTTAAAAGGAAGGGAACAAGGAATCAACGATTATGCGAATTGTAGTACATACATTTTACGTTGCTAAATATATAGGACTATTAAACAAATTCGTATCATCGTTGATCCCTTGTTCCCTTCTTTTTTACACCACCATTGCCTTCAAATTCTATTTACCACCAACTTTCTCAGAGAGAATGTTTTTTTCTTGTTTCATATTTTTTTTTTACTACTAGCACTCACAACCCGTACGTTTGTATGACAAAATCAAGTTCCCTTATTGCCTAGCAACACAATGTTTACATTTATTATTTTATATCACATTTGTAGCTGTTGTAGATCGAAGTTCGCGAGCCAAGCTTTATGTACTGCCTATAACTCACAGCTCGGTTTGATTCAACATTTGCATGCTAGCGTCACAAGAAGATGCTCGCTTTTGTTCACGTTCCGCATTGTACCAGAGATAATGATTGTACCAAACTCGGGAGAATTCTAATTATCCGGATCTGTTCCGTAGCTCACACCCGCCTTTGTTCAGCATCAGCATTGTACTGAACTCGGGAGGACTCTAACTTGTCGTCTCGATTTTGGAGGTATTCCTCTCATCGCTTAGCTCGCCTCTTTTGTTGTCGCGATGGCATTTCGCTAGCTAAAAGTGGTGAGCGAAACTTATAACACCAATGAACTCCCCACCTGTTAAAATCATACAATTATTAAAAAATTCTCTATGAGAAAGTTGGTGGTATGTAGGATTTGAAGGCAATAGTGGTGTAAAAAGTAGGGAAACAACGGTTGAATGATAAGGAAAAACGAAATACATGTACATGTAGTCCTATATTTAGCCGGCACACATTGTGGAAAATTACTTTGTGCATGCTAACCAAGAGATGTTTTCCTAAAGTACTGCCACCGTGCACATGTTGCCTTTCAAGTAGAGGTGGATGGGAAGTGGATGGGAATCAGAGAAGAGCTGGACACAACCTATTTCTTAATTGGGCATTAGGTAAAACCTACCTATTAGACTTAATTGGGCATTAGGTAAAGGTTTACTTAATGCCCAATTAAGAAATAGGTCACATCACCGCTCAATGCCAAAATGTTATTCAAGGCAACCTAACTTTATAAGAGATTTAGCACAACTCTGGTGAAGACAAAAGCTTGAAATCTGTTACCAAGGTGTGTGGGCTATATTGATAGGTAGTTGGATATTTTTTTCAAATTGTGACCATATTATATATCGTTAGAAAGAGCAAAAATTCTACATTCCAAAAATACCTTATACTCATGGCTATGCGTTTCGTTGCGAGCACCACGCTATTCGAAAGATCAAAAATGAAATGATCGCGAATGTACGTGAATTAATAGGGTACGCGAAACAAAAACTGTCCCGGTTGAGTTTATAATCAGTACAGAGATATAAATAAGTGTGCAGCCTTAACCAAAACTTTAAAATACATAGTATCACTAATATCATACATAGAGATGCATTGGATTTTGCTTCAATAAGTAACTAACGCTTACTATTGGTCATGATAAGAAGGAAGGTTATTCTGCCAATAGTGCACATAACTATACTGAATTATGATACTAACTGATGAAATCTACACAAATCAAACTGCCAGTACAATTTTCAATGCAGAAAAACATATCAACCACACTACACTATGTACAATCAAGCGTATTCATGTATTCAGTTCACTTAAATTAAGATCCCCAGCAATATAATCTGCTAACAGCCCATACATGTATATGACAATTGTAACGTTCTCCCCATCTTCTTCAGCTTCATCAGTTTTCCAGTAGGTTAACTGTTTTGCTTCACTGTGATGGCTTCCTTGCTTTAATGACAAATTTTCCTGCGTCAACTTCTTTTATTAATTTTATTATTATTATTATTTTGCACTTAGCAATTTAGAACGGACTGAGTGTTTTTTCAATATTTGACTTTCTATTTAATGCTTTTTGAAAATAGCAGTTTGCATTTTAACACTAGCAAGTACTCGAAGCTTTGCATTGAGAACCTCATTTGATGTCATTAACTTCCTTAAAGAACTTTTTCTTTCCCCAAATTCAATGCAGCTAGATCTAAGGTTTATTGGTATGGATCAGGAGGTGCCCGTTTGACTAGTGTGCAGAACACTGACTGATGAAAGTGGATTTTCGAATGTCTTTGTTTGGGATTCATTTAAAGGCATTTCAAATTTCAGATTAAGATAAAAAAACAATATCTTCCCAGGTTCTAGTAATATGCTTCTTCATATCATTGATAGTTTGAAGTACAAGCTTAATGGAAGTGCACAATGCATTAATGTTCACATCTTGTCCTGGTGCTAGTTTTGCCACTATCTTGGCTTTTTCCATAGGTTTGGCATTTTTTAGGTTGGAGTTGATGTACAACACTATAAGCCATTTCTTATTTTAGTAGCTAGAAGGGATCCATGCTCACTCGCATCCTTTTTATAATCATTAATGAGCCTCCTTAGATCAATAACTATCTTCATTCTAAATAGCAAAAAAGCAACGGTTGCGCACATGCGCATCATTCATACATGTAATGCCCGTATGGATGCATGCATCTAATTAAGCATGAATACTTGGCTTGAAAAGAACAGTGCTTGGGCATCATCGAATTACAATGTTACAACAATAGAAATAAAATGATTTGTTAATTCTTCAAATTTATTTCATTTACAACTTAGTTGATTGAAGAATGGGGTGTGCAATAAATAAGATAGTCACAAAACATTTTATTGTAAGGAATGGTTATGTGCCTATGCTTTTTAGACAAAGAATCCAAGTTAACCTGCTTAGTTCAAGTATAAAGATACATTTATATAAACGTGTGTGTCCTTTTTTCATGCAGACCAACACAAAACGCCTGGGTAGTTAAAGCACCCCTTGGGCATCATCCAAACGTCCTCATACTTTGTAATATGATGATTCGATGTCTAACTTAAATAACAATATGTATCCTGTGATAGTTGGTTCACAATCAGAGTCAAGATTCATTCCCAAAATTATACTACGAATTCAATGCGTAAAAGAAAAATAGATCAAGAACCAGCTCGAAATTAGGCAATGGCGTTTCATTCTACAACAAATCGGCTTACTAAATCAAGCCATGTAGTCGGACCAACCTCGCAGATAATCGAACAACTTTGTTCGCTTCTATAAGACCTTTTCCAACTTTACGAAATACGTGTCCAGTTTCGACGTAGTTTTAGATCATCGATTTACGGCCCCACTTACGCGATTTATCCAAGTACCTAATATTGACGGTCGTATTGGTTTTCACATTTGTATATCTTCATATAGCCAGTGATAATTATCTATAATTCTTTTTTGTATGGTTTAGTGTATATATGAATGATTTTTAAAAATTGTATGTTCATCTCCTATCTGATGAACAATATGGCTTTTTGGCTAAGCGCTCTACTTGCACCCAATTATTAACAACCTTAAATGATTTTACTTTGCTGGCTGACAATAAAATGAGAGTTGATGCTGTATACATTGACTTCGCTAAGGCTTTTGATTCAGTTTCTCATTCTAAGCTTCTTTTAAAAGCCACATTGTATGGATTTAATTCTCATTTATTGGATTGGTTATCCTCTTTTCTCTCTGATCGGTTTCAATGTGTATATATTCATGAATCTCAGTCCACTCTACTTCCTGTCATAAGTGGTGTGCCTCAAGGCTCTGTTCTAGGTCCTCTACTCTTTCTAATATACATCAATGACCTTCCTGACTGTCTCACACCACCTGTAAAGGTGAAAATCTTTGCTGATGATACTAAACTATACTCTTCTCATTACAGTACAGAAGATCCTGCGTTCTCAAACTCTCTATCTGAATTTTGTAACTGGTCTTCCAAGTGGCAGCTAAACATTGCTTTTCAAAAATGTAATGTCATCTCATTTGGAAATCTAGCAGTCCCATCTATCAAGTATTCTTTATCAAGCGTAGTCTTAGAAGAAGTATCTTCTATTCGTGATCTTGGTGTCTTTCTTTCATCTGATTTAAAGTTTCACATTCACTGCTCGGCTATTGCTGCTAAAGCACATCATCGATGTGCTCTTCTTTTGAAGGGTTTTCACTCAAATGATGCTTCAATACTTTTACAGCTGTTCACTACCTATGTTAGGCCACTTCTTGAGTCAAACACTCAGGTGTGGAATCCATGGCTTCATCAAGACATTCATTCCATTGAAAAGGTCCAACGCTTCTTTACTAGAGCTGTTTGCAGAAGAGCTACATGTAAGCTTTCATATATGGATTATGGCACTCGGCTAAGAAATTTAAATCTTCAATCTCTTGAATATCGCAGGGTATTCTTTGACCTAGTGATGTGTTACAAGATAGTGTTTCACCTTGTTGATCTCGATGTATCTGACTTCTTTGTTATCAACTCTCATGTTCATTTTACCAGAGGTAACCACTTTAAGCTCAAGTCCAGATCATTACCACATCATAATTTTCGTCTAAACTTTTTTTCAGAACGTGTCATACCAATTTGGAACTCTTTGCCCATCTCAGTGGTGTCTGCATCCTCCGTCTGTGCATTTAAAGCTCTTACCCCCTTTTGTAAACTATTCCCTTATAAATAGTTTAGGCAGTTTATAAGTGCATTTCCTTATGCCATTACTTGCCTTTTTGGTGTAAATTTACCAAATAAAGTATTATTATTATTATTATGAAATTATATTATTATGTATACAGTCAATAAAGCAATAATCATTTATTGCAAGTATACTGTAATTTGTTGTGATTACTCACATTAAATGGTGATCTACAGTTGTTTGCATAATCATTCCTGTATGATTCATAATGTTAGACTCCAAAAACAGCAAAAACATTTGTGGTCATGCAGCAAGATTTAAATGTACTACTGCTATTTATCCTACATGAAACGTTAAAAAAATAGTGGAGGAAGGAAAAGTATGTTATAAAGAGGCTAGACACTTCCTAGAGCACGTGGCCACTGCTCTGTCCTTAAAGTGGGACAAGCCTACTCCGGTCCATTACAAGCAGTTATGTCAGATCATGGTATCCTTTTTCTGGAGTCAGAGCAGTGCGCCTCTGTCTGATAGAATTATGCAAAGTAGATAAGTGGCTGGAATTTGATAATGGTGGTCATTCATGGAGTAATGATTTTTTGTCATTTATTTGTAATGTTGTTAATAGAAGTAGCATTTAAAATTTGATGTATTATGTCTCAGTTTTGGTTTTAAGACCATCATAAATAATTACTTTTATGGCGTAGAAATGATAAGGTATTATGATGAGTGGAAGTATGTTTTGTACCAATAACATATGAAAAAAGGACTAATCCAGCCTCTAGAGTTGCAACTACCACATGCTGAATTAAGACCTTCAGCTGATCATTAGTAAAATGAGATTGTTATTAAATACTCATATGTACATGTACCTTTAACTATGTATATTATGATCTCTATTAGAGCAAGTTACTTTTTGTGTTTATTATTATTATTTTACAATACAAAGATATTTGACAACACAAACCAAATATAATAACACACACAAACAACTACAGAAGCTACTAAATATAAAAGAAACATGAGAAACGGTGCTGAAATTCATTCTGGTAGGTATGGAAGCCCAGCTCCATCTTCAATCTCCATCCTTTTCCTTCATTTCACTCTACTGCCACAAATGCACAAATTTTTAGCACGAAGGACAGCAAAAAGCATTCTTGCACGCACATAGCCCAGCACTTCACTGTAAGACTTGTGCCAAATTGCAGCTATTTTTTCAGCCACATGACGTATAAATGTTTTTGCCTCAAGACCCATTGCCCCATCAGCTGTCACAACAAATGGTGCTAAAGATGCATTGATTGTTTCAGCAGCTTGTGAGTATTTTTGTTTCTTAGTGTGATCAATCGAGGAAAGAACTGCACCCACATCACGAAGCAAGTAAGAATTTGCATCTGAATCCACTATTCGAACATCAAAAAAAGGTAGTAGCTTGAGGCTGCCATACACCACGAACAGAAAGATCAGCAACCAAAGCAAGTACCTATTCACAGTCATTGGGTTCTCTTACAACAGGTTCTCTCACAACCTCTTTATAAGCAATTGAAGCCAAGTCACCAAGGGCATCCATCTCACAAGTAAATCAAAAACTTCTCTAATGAGAAAGTGATTGGTGGGATGTAGGATTGGTGGTGCAAAAGCAAGGAAACAAGGTACAATATGTTAAAGTGAGGTTTGGTAGGATCCAGTCCTGAATTTGCAAATGAAGAAGCCTATTCGCAAATGTAGGACTGTTATAGTTGTAGGATCCTACCAAACCTCACTTTAACATATTGTACCTTGTTACCTTGCTTTTTGCACCACCAATCCTACATCCCACCAATCACTTTCTCGATAGAGAAGTTTTTGATTTACTTGTTCTCCTAATTTTTTTTTCTCTGCCAGGAATGTTTAGTCAACATAATGTAGGGCTTAGTGTATTTGTTGCAATGCATAGGACGCTTAGATTCCTCTTATCAGTATCGGGTATTAAATCTGAGTATACAGGCCTCTTTTTACTGAATTTTATTAATAGGCCTACCGTTGCTCTTCGGATATCTTAAACTCAGAGTTCTCCTTGTTAACGAGCCGTTTTCTTTGGCTTGGTCATCTTTGCTGAATTAGAACCGCCTGTTGACTTCTCAACGTGTCTGCAGCTGCGCATATGTACGTTAATTGTGTGTAGCCCGGCAACAGTAAATTAAGACGCGTGTGTGACGTCATATTGGATACTGCTAGGCAACCGACCGATAATGAATTGCACCTGCTTGGATCATTTCACGGCATTTCATCACCAGCTAACAACTGTAGGTCTTATTTGTATGAAAGGGCACGTTTGAATCAAATGCAACTTTTTGAAGCTAATCTCGTCTTCTTACGACGTTCCTGTCGCGAGTTATACGTGATGAACGGAAGACGACGGAGGAGAACAAAAATTAAATGGCGGAATTTTGGTACCGACTTGTCACTCCACGTGAACGGCACTGTTTAGCGAAGCTCACGTTATATGTGCATATCTGTCATGTTTTTGATGGATTATATGCGAGCTGGCGAGTAAAGGCAACGCTTCGAGACCGTTTTAGATCGAAAACCACGCCCACGAAGCCAATCCTACATAGGACCCACTACCGTGGGTCCTGATTATGTCTTTGGATGACTAAACCCCCCCTTTCTACAATCAAGGGCATGTCCAGTGCTGAACTGACTACAACAACCATCACACAGAGCTGGCAAACGTGGTAATGGTCAATGATATCGCAGTGCCAGTGAGTCCCGAAATTCAGTGACAGATAGATCAAAATGATGGTATGCCATTTGTATCACTGTCAACCATGCTGAGGTCTTTCCATCAATTCCTCGTTGTATAGCTCTCTTCTTATTGTTGTCAAAGGTTTGTAGAACTGAATTCAGAGGGTTCTGGTTAATGTTGTGATTTAATTTTCGGTGTAGCTTCGAAAGATGGTCTATGTGATTAAATACTGAGAAGGATGAATTACACTTGATTGCATCACTATATGTTCTTGAACTTGCAAAGGAAGATACAGCTGTTGATAGAGGATCTCGAATTCCCAGTCCTCCATGATGGGCTGGAAGTGAAAACAGTTTCTTTTCAGAGTCATTTACAGTTCTCAAGAATAAAGCAGCCAAAAGATGTAGTTCAATGCATTGCACAGGTTTTCAAAGCTAGATTCACAATTTGGTACCACTCTTTGCAGGTAAGACCATTGGAATTGCAGTAATTTGGAAAGAGCTGCAAATGCAGCCTGGGGGTATAATTCGGCTGCCTCAGCCAATGTACCCACTCCAGATGTCCAAGTTTTAACCTTCTCTAAAACAAAAGCATGCACATCCTCATCGTCACCAATGAATCCTCCCAAGAAACGATGTCCATGAACCATTTTTACTCCAAGTTCTCCAAATAGTGCATTAGCTTAAGCTTCCTCTGTAGCTCTAACAACCAAAACCGTCTTTTTAGGTTCAGGGTGGTAACCATAATCTGGACCTAGTTCACATAATTTCTGGAACCAAACTTTCATGTTTGAAAGTTTCGCAGTGCAGGCCGAATCATCGGCATACCAGTTCTGGATCCACTTGCCCTGATCTGTAAGATGTTTAATAAGTGGCATTAGAGCGGCAGCATACAGTAGCACTGAAAGTGGATCTCCATGTGCAACACTTTCTTTGCTAAGGATTACCTCAGAGCTGCCCTGTAAAAGGAGTGATGCATAACCCCTGTAGGTGTTAAATAGGAAACGTGAGCTTCTGGGCCACTGAACTGTAACATTCCATAAAGCTGCAGATCTATTTTAAGGAATTAAAGGCATTCTTGGCTTCAACTAATATAACTCCCCGATGCTCATCATATAGCCTTCAATTCCTGCTCTCAGTCCAGAACACAGCTGATCTAGTCCACACAATTCCTCAACATCAATACCTGTAGCCAAGGCCATTTATTCTTCCCCCACAGCTATAGGTCACACTCCAGGGCATTAATCAAGTGCTATCAATCGACAAGACATAAGTGCCTTGATTTGTGCCCATTCTACTACGCCATTTGCAAGGCATCTCACCTGAGTTCAGCAACAGCATCCCTCAAGGTGCTACTAGAAGAGCCAAACCTCAAAAGTTAGCATTGTCATTGAGCTGCCGTTGAACCTCCCAGGCCAGAACTACCACGAAACCTCCTTGCAGCATTTTCAATATGTGATCCTGTGATGTCAACATCAACAAGTGGAGGAAGTTCATCACATGGCAAAAATGCTCGTGTACCTTACAGTGATGGATCTGAATGTTTCTCTTGCAAGATTTGTGCAACAGGCTAGCCATTTACTAGCTGAGAAGGATCTAAAACACCTCCACTACATGCTTGGTCTGTCAACCACCTTACAGCTGATCTGATGTCCCCACAAAGCATTAAGTTGGAAAATACCTTTAGGACATGATCCTTGCTCCTGTCTAAGATGATAACATGTGTCTTAGACCACGGCTTAGCACATCTCTCCTATTCATGTATTCATTTATAATATAATTATAAGATATAATTAATAAAACACATTAACTACAAAGTTATGTTTAGGAACTATGTATCACCCTCCTGGATGATATATCCACCCCTCATAAGGAGGGACCGGGCATTGGCACGCACTAGTGTTAAGTTCAGATGGCCATACCACCTTGGCCTTGGGGGTGTTGGTCCTTGTGGCAAGGTGTATGAACGAACATAGTAATACAAATATTTACTACCCTCATCCTGATTGCTACTTCTGTTGCTGATAAGGCTCGTCTGTTGTCTGTCTCATCCCCACATGCTGTTTCATGGCTGTCTGTAGTCCCATCTGAAGGTCTCGGCCTTCATCTTGAGCCTTCAGTATTCCAGGTAGCTGTCAAGTGGTGGCTTGGTTTGGACACCTCTAATGGTTCCCAGTGTGCCCTATGCCCAAACAGTGCATTAGATCCCCTTGGTTACCATGCCACAACATGCAAAAAAGGAGGAGATGTGGTCATCTGTCACAAACATCTGCGCAATGTGTTGGTGGAGACTTGCCGTAGAGCCCACTTGAGTGTGAAGGTGGAGATGGGCAGCAACCTTACTTCAGATCATGACCACTCACGCCCCGCAGACATTTTGCTACCCAATTGGGCTCTTGGTAAACCAGCTGCCTTTGATATCTCAGTGACATCACCGCTAAATCCTAAAATTGTATCAGTAGCGGCATTGTCAGCTGGGGCAGCTGCGTTGTCCACTGAAGAGCTTAAACACACAGAAAATGACCCCAAATGCAATGCCTTGGGGTTGTGTTGTATACCTCTGGTTTCAGAGTCGTATGGTGCTTTGGGAAAAGAACCCATAGATTCGTTTAAAATGCTTGCCTCCCGTCTTGCCATAACATCGGGCAAAACAAAATTAGCTGTGCTGTCTGAGCTGTACAGTAGGCTCAACCTGCATTTGGGAGAGCGAATGCAACAGCGATCCTCTCCAGGTGGCTCCCATCTTAACTGTAGTGTGATTTAAGTGTTGTGTGTATTACATATTCTGTTCATGTGCATGTACATGTATATTCAAAAATTATTATTATCAAATAATAATAATAATAATAGTACAACATGAATATACATGTAGTATCATATACATACTCACAACTATATAATAATTGCTAATAAGATACCTACTACCTATATACATTATTGGTATAATTATTATTCAATGTTCTCCGAGAAACCTCCAGCAGCCGGCGTCAGTGGATCTCAGCATTATGGCTCTGGCATTTGACCTGACAAGGATGATACTCAGTTTGCCATATAAGTTGGACAAGATCATTGACTTTGATTTGTTGGTCATGATGGCATACCGGGAAGCAATAAAAGAGAAAGTGTTGCATGCTTCAGCTCCCCATGCTCCATAGGTTTCCACAGCTAAGGGAGTGCACCGCCACCCTAGTTCAGAGCACTTGACATCATACTTCGAGTGTTTACGTACATGTACATCTGCTGCTTTGGCTGCTGATCCTGCTGAAACTCCCGCTTCCAAAATAATTGAGGGATTAAGCGGTTAGGGAACAGTGATATCATATGCAGCGCTAGCAGAACCACTGGGATTAGAAACCAGTACATCAGCTGGACGGGTAAGAGCCTTGTCCTTACCTAAACAACCACCTGCTTCCAAGCGAACTGACAAGGATGCCTGGCGACCTGCCTCGTGGACTGCATTGCGCAACGGATTATGGCGATGTGTCACATCCTCCCCACGCTTGCAGGTGACACCATGGTGACACAGTGGGTCCAGCATACATAGTGGGCAAGTCTTAGGAGAGTCATTCCCAGAATGTGGATTTAAACCCAACCACCACTTGACAGCAGTGTTGAGCTCACAAGGGTTGAGGTGAAGTCCCATGACTTCAGAAGGGACAACTGAGAGCCAGGCAGAGGCATGATGGGAGGACACTGTGAGAAGTCGTGCTTTGTTAGCACAGAACATGGAGTTGTAAAGGCTAGTGAACTGTGAGTCTTCTATTACATCAGAAAGGTGTCGCTGTGAAGGTGGGTTGGACAGCAGAGAGTGGACTGATACAGCTTCAGGGAGTGGAACACAGTTGTTGAATAAAATGATTGAGCTGGTGAGATGGGAGTGGAGTGGGGTGGCTGATTCAGAACTGCATAGTGAAGAGATAAAGGCAGCTGGGGCGTGGAGAGAAAGGGGGCACAGTCCTAGGCCTCCAAAAATAAATTAAAATTATAGAGACATAAACAATAAAAATTGAAGTATGAAATTCAGGCAAATGTACTTTGCAACCCTGCTCTATTGTCCATTCTAATTACACTCCTCTATTTGGTGCGAGAGCCCCATTGGAGGTCGGGATCTCATCAATTCTAGTACTTTTGTATCACTGATACCGTAGCAGCAACACTGATTGAATTTTTGTGATAACTGTGCATTTGGAAGATTGAGTTTTACATGACTGTTTTTTTTCTTGTTCTCAGTGCTTCAAACAATCGTAAACTTACCAAGCTATCTATAATCACTGTGTGCACAACGTTGTACACATATTACTACTATTCCTACTACGACTCCTACTATGATTACAAAGAATATTTTCAGGAGATTGAATCTTATCAATCTTGCACAACAGAATATACAACAAATTGTAATTATGCAGCTAACCAATATGCTGGAGTGATTTGCAGCAACAGTAAGTGAAAGCTATATTGTTTTTATAATTATTATTCCATTTCATTCATAGCTGAAGAAGAAGGGTCAGTCCGCCTTACTGGTGGGTCTGCTTCTAGTATTGGGAATGTGGAGGTGTTGTACAATGGAGTCTGGGGTGCAGTGTGTTCAACAGGATGGAATGCAGATGCAGGGCGAGTGGTGTGTGCCCAGTTGGGCTATGACCCTAACTCTGACTATTTTTCCATTCACCCTGGAGGAAGGTAAGCGTTTGTTCCCACACAAGTGCATATTCAGTATACCAACTCAAACCATAGAAATAATTCCCGAGCCATTTAAATTGTAAGGCTTATATTAGCCACACCCAAATTAAGACCCAGCTAAAATAAAACAAGGATGTGATTTGCATTTATCAATGCAATGCCAACATGGGCTAAATTAGTTACTATTGGAATGCTAACATGGAAAGAGTAAAATCTAACAGCCAATCAGTAGAGAATAGTGTGGGAATTGGCTTTAAAATAATAATAATAATCTCCACACCTGAAAAGTTCAAAAAAGAATACACGCTAGCAATTAAAAGTTCATTTAAGCTATATAGCAGTGGAACTTTATATATTGCTGTAGGATTATAATTGCAATTTCGTTTCTATCACATTGGTAACAAATTTGTCCAACATCTTGATGTGCTTGGGAATCATGGGCATTACATAGATCAACACAAACATATAACCTATTATGTTAATGTTAACAGATACTATTGATTCAAGGGATGCATACTATGAAAAATATTTAAATGTGGGCATTATCGGTTTTTGAAACATGCAGTGCTGTCCAAAAAATTAGGGTTTTGTTTTTGCTAATCTTTGAGCATTGAATCAATGTATATGTACATGCATTACAATCAAATAATTTAGTTACAAGCTCAATGAAGCCTGATGTAAATTAAATATGTACAGATAAATGCTATGCACTTTCAAATACTTGGTTTGGTAGCCATATAGGCTTGCGTATATAAGGAAATTATTGTTACATAATTGAATTCTAGCTACAGTGGTAAGAACTACTTGAAACCAATTTGGTTGAACAATGTAACCAATTGTTCATACCCAATGAATAATGAGATTACTGACTGTACGTACACGCCTCCTATTGGATATGGACCAGGATGTACCAGTGCTAATGTTGCAACACTACAGTGTGGTAAGCAGTTATGTGATTCTTATGGGTGGGCATGTATTTTTTTGCACATGAATAAACTCCTGCATGCTAACATGTTTAGATGCTTATTCAGATGTAATAGGTTCCAGAGCACATACATGTAAGGTATGCAATATATTCAAAGTATGGCAAAGTACTGAGTGTTGACTAAAATCACAATCAAAACATACAATTGATTTTAAAATGTATTTTTTATACAGCCGACGAAAGTATACTTCTGTGTGTGTGTATTGTTTAATTCCATAAACTATAGCGGGCACTATGAAATGAATTATATTTGGTGTCATATTATGGTCGGATACAAATATTTGATACTAGTGCAATACATTTGAGTCAATGTAATGAACTGTAAGGGATTAATAAGTAAATTTAATGCGTTCTGTTCATTTTATTTTACGTATTATTGACCAAAAAAACAAGGAAAGTCACTGTAATAATTGCATGTGTGCATGCTGCTCATGCATTTCATTTGGAATGCACATTGTATAATCATTAAAATGTAGCATAGGAAGGCAGAATACACAGCACATACATAAAATACTAATTGTGATTGGTTGCAGATTTTGTACTGAGTGGTGGAGCAATCGCTGGAATTGTTGTTGGATTGCTGGTCTTTGTAGCCGTAGTATTCTTCATATTCTGTGGTCTTTCCTGCTACTTCTGTCGTATTCGTGCACTGAGATATGTAAGCTTGTGAGAGTGTTTTGTTCAATGCACACACACATACTATACGATAAAAATTGTATGTGATGCAATTCACTGTGAATTGGATGTAGATCTGTTGTACAAATATTAAGGTGATTCCTGCATTCATTAATTTCTACACTAGTAGGAAGTAATAAACAGATGCATTCTGATCTAAAATTTCCCTTCTATTTATCAAGCCACGGAATGTTGTAGGGAGCACTAAAGTGATTACTGTTACATCCAGTAGACCAGCCGCACCATCAGCAAGGTACACTTCTGCAGCGGGTGTAGCTACCTTTTACACTCCACCAACCGAACCACCAGCGGCCACCATAACTCCTGACCCATATGTGTATCGTAGACTATCCATTGAAGATAAAGAATTGGAAATGTTCAATAGAGGGGGTGTGACTCAACCGCCTGTACCACCAGCCATCACAACTCCTGGCCCATATGGGTTTCGCAGTGAGCAACCTATTGGGAATTATGACAATTATCCACCACCACCACCCTACTGAGTGCACTGCTACAACTACATGTATCTTTAGATCAGCAGACCTTACAAAGTAGATGCGTAGTTTGGTATAGTTGTTTCGAAATATGTAAGTCGAATGCAACACAGCTGTGTAGTAGGCATGTGATATATGTGTGCATCCATATTTTGAGTTTATACAAAAAAAGTGTTGGAACTGATTAGATGATGCATGCGTGTCAATTATCATTATTAATGCATATGATCGGTATAGATTTTGCACGCATGTAGACTAATATTAAGATGATTCAGTGAGAACTAACGTTAAATAACAAATTTAATGGCCGTTCATGGTTTGGCATCGGGAGCATGTGCTGCATGATAAACCTCAGGGGCGGACCCGGTAAGGTGGGGTCTAAAAATGATATTCACAATGAGAGGGGGCGTACCCTCCAGTATAAATAAATGGTGGTCACTTATCATGCATGCACAGGGGGGAAAAAGCGTCAAATCATTGCGTGATTGAACAGAAAATCACAAAAAATCACACGCTTCTATTTTTCTGTTCAATCACCTAAATGATTCGACCCTATTTATCCCTGTGATTGATTTATTTACCATGAAAATGAATGCATTTTTGGCAGTGACACTGTTCCAAAACAACCTAAAATTTACGGCATCAAATATAACCTTTCAGCGCACAATGAGGTACATGTAGTTTTGGTCCCAGACCCTGATTCCCACAGCTGCGGACGGATAACATCACCGCTACGCGGAAAGAGGGTCTGGCGAGCATTTCACGATAGTTGTCAAAAGTAAGTTTGTTTAAAACAATGTTTTATTTACTTGAATCTAAAAAGACTAAATCTGATTGCACAGAAGTATTTTGTTAATAGTTGACAAATAAGAATAAAAGTGGACTAGTTAGTTGGCTTTTTTGATTAATAATCTTATTATTATTATTACGAATAGCTAATTTATAATTATACATACAGCATCAAAATAAAAATCTAAACATCATTATTCAAAGGAGGGGAAAGGGTTGGAGGCAAAGTTTCCAAATAAGTTGCAGCATTTCCCCTCTGAATGGCCACTGAAAACTTTTGCAGGAGGTATGCCAAAGAGCTTTTGTCCCCAGTGGAGTTCACAATGCGGCGACCCAAGTCAGTCAAAAATGACATGGAGCGAGGGCCGCAGACTCCAGTAGTTTCAAAGGGCTTTAATTGGTAAGATATGTTAACATTTACTGAGTTACCCCTCTCCATAAAAGGTATTTACATCAATTTTTCCGTGCCCAGTGAATGAATTGACTGATACGAGATTCGCATATACATGTATAACTAATTCTCCTGGGCATGCATCGCTACTGTTCTACGTGTGTCTAAAAGGATTTGCACAAATGACGTCATAGTTTACTTTTTGCTTCCTGTCGGCCATTTGAGTGGCAAAGCCTACGATGGTTAAAAGTTGTTGCGTTCCTGGTTGCAAGAACCTTTTTTCAAAGGTTAAGAAACACACTTTTATCGGTTCCCAGAAGAGATATCAAGGAGTAGAAAGTGGAATAGTGCGCTGAAAAGGGGTGGCTGTGAGGATTGGGAGCCGAGTTATCACAGCTGGATTTATTTTTGTTGTTGGTGATATATAGCTTGTTAAGCTCTTTATTGGATGGTGTACGGGAATGTGATGAACTTATCACTTATGCAGTCCCCCCCCCCCCCCCCTCCCCCCCCCCCACTTTAATTATTGCGTTTACGTAATTATTTAGTGCGTGTGCATGTGGGACTACAGTGTAATTTGACTCTTTATGTAAGAGGGAGGGGTACCCCCTCCCTCACCCTCCCCACTTTCTTTTTACTAAATAACAGACGTAACCAACGCACCATGAAATGAAATAAAAAGGGGAGGGTGAGGGAGGGGGAACCCCTCCCTCCTGTAAAGAATACTGTTACTTAACGTTGACGAAAGTTGCATTGCATGTAATAATGGCTAACGGTAAGATGCTGGTATCGTTGTGTTCCTAGCTTGTTGTATGCCGCCCAAATTAAAGGTCCGACCGATATTATAGTAGTTCCCGGTGCCATAGATATTTAAGTAAGGGGATTGGAAACGGATCAATGAATCTAATTAGTCACGTACAGTCCATGTTACGCCTACAATTAAAAATTCATATCGTACGCAGCAGCTGTTTTGGACTATAGGGACCGAGACGTCAGGATCACAGGTTCACATCGTTGCGAGTGGTATATGGACAAGCAAAGCCTGGTACCCAAAGCCTTTGTTTTCCAGTCATACTTTCTTCTACACACTCGTAATGTCTTATACCCATTGCTTAAAAAATAATCAAAAATCGATAAATGCTTCTCTCCTTAGCTTCGTTACCTCTCCTAAGGCGATACGGTTAAAGGGAAAATGACAGCCAATAGGCACGTAGCACACTGTGCACATCTATAATATGCAACGTTTAGCGCGCCAGCACCTGTAGAATCGTAGAAAAAGGTACAGTGCCAAAGTAACTCCATTTACGCTTCTTACGTACTAGAATGGAGGTTGCGAAGTAAAGAACAGTCCGCCGTGCACAAAATTAAGGAAAGGCATACAGATATGACCTACCAACGACATAGTAGTAACAGAATCGCGCTGAGATGAACTGGTCAAAAATAAAAGGTACAGTCCGTAACCGAGTCGCGTAAGGTACTAGAAAATCGCGTTCAGCAAGCAAACAATAAGAGCAAAGAGCCGTGCCAGTTAAAGAATGGCTTACAGACACGTAGGAAGATGTAATATGACGTTTTAGGACGAAAACAAATCACACAGTAGCAGCAGTTTTCAAGTCTTCATTGGTTTAAGGGTAATAATAACCGTGTCAAGGAGTGTACGTGTACAATCATGCGCTCACGTGATGCGTTTCCAATCCCCTTACTTTAATATCTATGCCGGTGCAATATGTTGGCGAATTATCGGCAGAAAGCGTAGCGGCATCCACGACGGTCTACTGGCTAACTGGACATAAAAGCAACTTTCAAACTAACTACACAACTAACAACGACAGTAGGAAGAAGCGGAGAGATAGAAACAGTACATGTAGCAACAGCCATCACAATAAAGCAGGTGGTTATCGTAAATAAACATACAAACATTACGTAAACGCAATAATTAAAGTGGGGGGGGGGGGGGGGGGGGGGGGGGGGGGAAACTGCATAAGTGCCATGAACTTGTAGCCGTAGAACTGATATCAGTATGGCTATTACAACAGCCTGAACTAGAAGACTATAAGTTGCTGATGTGTGTATGGACTAGTCCTTGCGATCAAATAGTTGTATATATCTGCGTGTTGGACATTTGGCCAGTCCTGCCACTCTATAAAGCTTTCAGCCGAAGCTTCCACATACGGATCTTAAACCACCCGGCCCCAGTGTTGCCGCGATATATCGCGAAAGGCGATATATCGCGATTAAATGTTTATATCGCGAAAGGCGATATATCGCGATTAATCTTTAGTCATATCGCGAAATAAATGTGCACGGACGTAAACAAAGATATACAGAAATAAAATTTAGAAACGAGCAAAGAATAAGCATACATTTAGGTATATCAATGAACTGTTACAGTTAAACCAGTTCAGGTTGAATTTTGCCTTAGAAATAAACAATTGCCAATGCAGCCTTTCAAGCAAGATGCCACGCCCCCACGGGTGCAACCTTTTGTTCTTAAGGAAAATACCTAAGCATAAATGCACAAGTACTTGCTTGCTGGTTTAGCTACGGTAGGGACGTATGATGCATGACCACAACAATGAATCTTATTTTCTGAAATTGATTTCTGTTGATAGGCTATCGTGTAGCTAAAAATCAATTGGTTTTTGGTGCCTTCCAAAGCCTCCCATACGGCAATTTTGAAGGCTTTGCGATCAACACTCATGAAATCGTCTGTGGAGGCAAGTACATTTAGCGCAAGTATACGAATATACCAGTACCATATCCTTCGTGGTAACCATAATTATTCACCCCAACATTTAATAACCAAACAATAATTGATCATGAATAATTTACTATATCGCGATATTTATATCGCGATTAAATGCTCATATCGCGATATATCGCGATATAGACGATTAAAGATGAAGGTTATTTCGCGGCAACACTGCCTGCCCGGCCCGTACCCAAGACAGTTAATTTCTCAACATACTTTTCTTAGCTGTCTCAGGTAGCGTCTCGAAGTAAGCAGAAAAGCGATTGCTGCACTCACCCTCTATACGCACGAAAACAAAAGTAAAGTGCAACTCCTAAATAACGATTGCCACTCACATGGCGCCGTAACAACTGTTGCTATGGTAGATTACGTAACTGCAAATCCTCTATAATTATTCGCATCAATAAGCTCATTCAGAGTTCGGACTGAGTAATTTTTTAACAACCAGGACACAAATTAGTTATAACACATTGCCTATAATTCATTTTTTACATATGATTTCTACACAGAACCGTATTAACTGGTCGCAGTATAATTGTTTACGCTGATGGGTATTAATACCCGCGCTCACGCACAATCAATGCCATCGATGTTCTCGTGAACCGAGAAGGGATTGTGCAAAACGATACATTCAGTTCGAGCCTTACATGTACTGTACGTTCAGGTAGGTTTCAGACTGGCTCTAATAAAATCTTCATAGTTTAATGATCCCGAAAAGTATGACGGCAATATTCTATGACTTTATACACAAGCCTTAGCTCGGAAAATATTCCCCGGCTCTGTCCATGAATCGGCATTATCACACCAGTGATTCAAATTCGCAGCTTAAGTGCATTTTATCTTTGGTAAATTGCGTTTGTGTAGGCGGAAACTGGTGATCTAAATCTCGTCGAAAATTGTGACCGTATTTAGGATTTCTCTACGAGTGTGTAAGAAGACGCACGCTTTGTAAAGTTGTTTGCAAGGTCTTTAGTACTTTATTGCTAGAATACAGAATAAAAGGGGTTGCCCGATACACTATTGGTATCTAAATGTAAGCCAGCATACGGCGTTATTTTGTGTGCCTCGTTGATTTCCATAGTAATCGGTCGCGATTAGCCATTAAGACACATAAACCACTATTGTATGCTTAAAGCTACCAAAGCTACAGTCATACACTCCCCACCTGCTGTAGTACGTGTCAACCATTACCACAACCTTCGACGAGGACTAGATGGGATGCCAACATGTCTCCACTGCCTGTTGATTGTATGTCCGCAACTACTGACATTTGGGACTTGCTATAAGGAATCACCCAAGATGGCAGGGCAGAGAGGTGATGTGTGGGTACTGCCGGCTGTCCCATCCAGAGATGAGCCAGTGATGCTGGTTAGGTGTGTGTGGTCTCACAGTGAGACTTCTCAGCACACAGATGGGACACACATCTCCCTCATGCCCGCATGTTGAACATGAGGGTCTATCAGGGCAGAATGGGCAAATGCGCCAGATGTGCCATACCCCAGCCACCATCTAATGGCCACATAAAAAAACAAGACCAACAAAATCAGGGCAGTGTTACAAATTTTCATTAATAATATATATATATATTCTAAAGTTCCTATATTAAGTATTTTTTATTCATCTACAATTGGAATGTCCATCAGCCACTACATATAAATCACTCCTTTCAATGTGAGCACTACTTTAAACAGACATAGATACATGCACATGCATATACACATGCACACACACACACACACACACACACACACACACACACACACACATACACACACGTACCAACAGCAACAGCTAAATGTGTCATACAAAGACAATGTTTAGCAGCAGTATACAGCACGAAGTAGTTCAGGTAATACCTGTTGGAGTGACAATTTGAACTTTGGACTGACCAAGAGCTGGTTGTCAAACTAAAAGTTGGAGGGAATGCTGAGATGCTTAGATGCTGGGCACTGGCTGTGCAGGAGTTCAGTTTTACTGTAGTGTACTGCATAGGCAGTCAGAACACTAATGCTGACTCATTATCCAGATGGTGAGACCCAAGCATTTGCCCCCATGACATGATATAGCATCGTGCATGGTAGTGGCCTAAATTGTTAATGTATATGTGTACTACTACACAGACAAAGATAATTAGGGTGTACGGATGGAAGTCAAATCCTTCAGAAGGACTGCACATGGAGCTGATATCAGGAGGGAGGAATTATCTAAGAGTAGCAATTTACACGTGTATATCCTTCCCGTGAGGCATTTTGCACGCTGTCACCTGCTCAGTTCAATTAAAGTTTTCTGTCTTTTTTATTTATCTTTTCATCACACAGTTAAAATATTATAAATTACAAACACAGTGCGACATACAAACATCCTATTGGTTGCAGCATTATCCAAACAGGACAAATATGTGTATGCATCACAGCCAGTAGGATGTTGATTATTATATTATCATTGTGATATGAATTAAATGTGCTGTAGAGGATACTTAGTTCACCCCAGGTCTTAGAGACTGATCTATTATCATTATCGTGCAGTACACACCCAAATTTATACCGCATTATTGCTTGCAATATAGTACTGCTTATAATGGGTGGTGTTAATACTGCGTGTAAGCAATAATCATCATTATATGCATTTGGGTTAGGAATATGTACTTGTTATATGTTTCAAAGAAGTAGATCTATTGCTATGTTTTTATATTTTGAGGACAATTACAGAGTGAGGTACAATATACATCATATAACACTTCAGATGAGGCAGCATTGCTTGAACGGAGTGCAATGGTTTAAAGTGAGGGATTGGTAGCTATACATGTATGTGATCACATGTTTATGCCTGATAATATCCTGAAACAGATCGAGAGCATCAGGTCCCAGGGCTGCAGAAGTTGTATTATGGAATTTTGGAATGCACTGGGTCCAATAAATTGAACTGACTTATTCTGAAAAAGTATATAGCATTAATACAAACATATCAAATATAGTCATCATCAGTAGCCCCATGGTAACACATTACTTCAATCTCATCAGCAGAGCTGGTTGATACAAAATCTGAAATAAAAAGTAGAAATACTATGAATTATGCACCCAGCATGTTTTTCCTTTGGCAACTTTACACTATTTTTATCTTAATAAGCTAGTGGTGCTATCAATAACTTACATACATCAGGCAGTGATATATATATATATATATTCAACATTGCCCAACAGTCAATGGGAAGTGGTTCAATTACTTTACGGCTGTACAGTTCGTTATTATATGCCTTTATACAATACCTTGCCTACTTGATTTTCGGAGATTATAAGCAAAGTTAGCAGTTATAAATTGATCTGTGCAAGGAGGAGATGGTCTCAAAAAGGTCTAGCCTAAAAACATGAATCATACACATCCAATTATTAGCAGCCATGCATGTCATCACAACTATCAGCAGTGAGTGCTTGTGTAATTTCATTTCTTATTCATCACCTTGTCTGGTTGATTTTCGCTCTGGTGCAAGATCATAAGCAACATTAGCTGTTATAAATGGATCTAAGCAAGGGAAAGTTGGTTAGTACAGTGAATCATACATGTTCAGTTTTCATGGTAATCTAACAATCAGCAGTTCAAAATGTGAGTACTTATTCTTACCTCGCCTGCCTAATTCTAGGTGTAGTACATAATCATAAGCAGAGCTAGCAGTTGTATTGGGGTCTATGCAATAAGCAGAGTTAGCAGTTGCATTGGGGTCTATACAAAAGGGATGTCAGAATTTGTAACATTGCACATGTTCCCCATAGCAAGCAAGCATATTAGTATACATGTATTAAGTGCTTAGTTAATCATTCACCTCGTCTGCTTAATTCGGTGCTTGATGCAAGGTGATACGCAAAATTTGATGTTGCAGTAGGATCTGGGTAAGGAAGGAATAGTTTTTGAGTCCACAAAATAAAACAATGCATCATCATACCTTGGTGCAGTGAAGGTTGCTGATCCTCATCACTACCAGGTGTTACCTTATAATGAAAGTGTATTAATAATATGTGATTACTTTACATTCCGTAATTATTTACATTGTACTGATTATACATACAACTATATAAAGAAACACCAAAAGCTACAAGAGGTGATTGAAGGGCACATCTGACCAGGCATTGTGCCTCATGAGGTGACTGTACATGGTTGACATAACCACTTTAGAGGTCAACACAGCTGGGGTGGCTGCTTTTTTCAACTGGGTTGAAAATACATGTACATCAATAGCTCCATTGCCCCATCCCTCCACAAGCAAATGGATGCATGTCTGCATGACCACAGGTTTGAACCGCTTCATGTACAAATTGCAAATTCATGACATATACGTCAAATGCAGCTGGGCGGGAGAGGAACCAGTTTGGCACTAGAATGTCTGCTGGTCTTGATTGGTCCTTAGGAAGAATACCACTTCCTTTTTCAATTTGTGGGGAAAGGTATGCCTTGTGGCAAAAGTCAGCAATGCAGCCTAGTAGCTGCTTGCGTCTGATTTAATCCATCACCCCCAGAACGACAAGTACGCATGTCATGTCCCCTAACATCCATGTTTGTGATGAAAAAGTGGGCATGAATTGCCATCAGGTGTCAGAGGAAAGCCAAGCCACTATGGTGAAGGCTGCACTTTAAGCCATGCATGGGCTTGAGGTGAAGAAATAGCATGCAATCTGGCCTTTGTCACAGTAGTTGCATCTGAACAAAAAGGAAATTGATATCAGCTTCTTCAATGTGAGAGGACAATGTGTGCTGGCGAGGTGGAACATCAAGTACACTTTCAACTGAGATGGCATCTGGCTGACTGACCATGTTTGAAGTCAAAAGCAATTCTCTGAAGACACTGTTGTGGTTAGAGATGAGATGTATGCAGCAGGAGTGTGGTGATGAAGAGAATGCAGACTAAGGCCACCATGGCTCAGGTTAAGTGTGGCCTGGTTAGCTGCTGGAAGTGTTAGCTCAATTGCAGCAGATAATTCAAAGTAGTGCAGAACATCATTGTCAAATTGAATATTATATACACTGGCTCTAACATTGGTGAAGGAGGTATTGGCCGTGCTAGGTGGGCCAGATTACAGAAACTAGCACATGACCTCAGGATGGTGACAGCAACTGGCAGGTTGCACAGTTGGGGTAAAAGTGGTAATAGGGGCACCTAGCAATCCAAAGTGAGGACAGACTGAGCATGGAATGTCAGAAGGGAACGAAGGGAACATGGAGAGTTCTTGGACACTGAATAATTGACATTTACTCAGATAGATATGGAGACCAGAATGTTACTGTTGCCTTGCAAAATATTTAGAGCTCTGGATAGTGCATCTCTTGGTCCTGCCAGAGCCCATCATCCAGATACCAGCAGTTCAGCAGCATTTCATTGCATTGGGGTTGAGCAGAGATTTTGACAGTGGTGCAGTGCAGAACACGGGCAAAAAGAAGAGGGCCCAAAGGGTCCCCTTGTTGGACACCTGATGCAGATATTAATTGACCCATTGGATGCCACAACTTTTGTTGCTGTGAATAGCACAATGTAACCCGTGGAAGAAGCTCAGGGAAGTGGATGGCACACTGGTGATGGTAAAATCTCCATTATTCCAGTTGTCCTCAATAGCTTGCCTGGTCTTATGCACAATTTTTCCAGTGCCAGCTGGTATAGCTACTCCATACTGAAAAGGATTCAAGATTTGGGTGGCCTTTTCTTTAAATGCAGGCACATTTACCCACAAGGTGTTTCAAAACTTCTCCCCCACAGCAATTGGTCAGACATCCCATTCAATGCCTTTGGGTTTCAATAGAGATGTTTGATTTTCATTTGTATTATATTGTCATTGGACATTTTTGAAACACCCCTTTTGCTGTGATCAATGCACTACAATAGTCAATACATGAACAGGAGTGTGCTTACTGATGTAAAGATGTATCTTGGAGGATTATTCAGCATTGTGTTGAGATTATCAGAAAGAGCTGTGAAACTAGGACGTGTGTTTTGATCATGTAGCCAACCTATAATAAATGTCTTTAAAAGCAGTTAGTGGTACTTATGGCATAGCTAAATCAAGTAACAATTTTAGAGGTAAAAGAACAATTAGGTTGTAACTGTCATTGTAGTGTCATAATGATTTAGAGGCTTTGTATAAATGATATGGCCTAAACAGCTATTAATATTGTATGTTCACTAATTAAATGCTCACAAGGAATCCAAAACATAAACTGTATACTTGCATTTACAAAATACTAGTATTCAAATATACGATGATACTTATAAATAAGACGATTATATAATAAAATAACACATTGTGCCACCCAAGGGATGGTAATGAGGACCAGCTCTGGGCATAGCATTGGAGATGATAACTAATTTATGGGAATGGGCATACGTAGTTAATCAGGTGACTTAGCAAGATAATGCATGAATTCAATGGAAAACACTTCCAGTGTATATTGGTAAAGTTATATTTCTTACAACAATTTCTGTATGATGAACCTACAACTACAGTATATCCCAAATATTGATATTGTACATTGTAGACAGATTTGACTGTTGAAAATGGCTTACATTGTTGGAGGACAAAATAAAGATCAGCAGAACATGTTGTTGGTTTTATTAATTGTTGCCCACTTTCCAGCAGTAACACAACTTGATTTCCATCTTTTCCTTCATATGGCAATCTACCAAAAGTGAGTATTTCCCAAATAGTCACTCCAAAGCTCCAGACATCTGACTTGTGGGTGTACTCAAAGTGGAATATACTCTCTGGAGCCATCCAACGCAATGGAACCTTCAGGATGATGGTAAAGAGTGAGGCAGCCAGCTGCACATCAACATCTTACCTTTCCTCCCGTGGCCTTGTAGTGTGTCTCCCCCACATCGATGATCCTGGTGAGGCCAAAGTCTGTGATCTTCACCTGCTGGGGGGTGTGGACCAGCACATTTCTAGCAGCCAGGTCTCTATGCACCATCCTCTTCTCCTCCAGGTATGCCATCCCCTGGGGACAAGTGAAACCCACAGGGGACAGGCCAAAGAAAAGCAGAAATCTGTTCATGTATACATTTATCAAATTCTATATGCATGCATGTACCATCTTTAATTCTGGTGCTATGAGTGATTGAAATCGACTCTTTGGAGGAAAGACTTTTTGAGGTGAAAGGAGGCGTGAACTGATATTAATGTTAATAAATGTAGGGTGGGTGATTTGCAAACTGATTTGGTTAACTACTTCTGTTTAGAAGTTATACAAAATTGAAATCTTGATTTTCTATTTTCGCTGATTTATGGGCTATTGTATCTTGATTTAATGGTTTGAATGTATCAAAAAATTCGGTCAAGTTTGTATTATTTAAAATCCAAGAAAATGCTGGAGCTTTTGGATGCCTCTAAATTGGTATGTTTTTTATTACGTGTTATTGGGAATTAATTCGTTTTTGTTAATTCTAATTTCCTGATTTGTTTAGTTTGTTTACATTAACATTTAAGCCCACATTATTACGGAACTTTCAGTTAATTAATTGTTTGTCATTAATTTATGAACAATTTTCCTTGATTGAGAAACACGCTGTATGATTTACCTTCTGCTGATTGATATACAGTTCACAAAGCCTAAATTATATTGCACCCCTGCTGACAAAGCATTCCATTATTTGAATGACTTCACTAGTGCAAAACTCACAAATTAATCTCCCAGACCGGGAATTTGTTTTCCACAGTAGTGAAGTACATTGTTTATGTAATGGTTTTAATGAAATAATATTTAATTGAAATCAATTGAGACTTTTATCACTATTAAAGATTATATTAATTACCCAGCATGTTTTCTTTTGCTATTAGAACATTTAACAACAATTACCAGTTAAATAACTACTTGTGGTTAATTTATATTGATTGAGAAACATCCTGTACATGTACATGCGTGTATATATGCACTTGGCATAATGTGGTGCTAGTGCTGTTGTAAATATGCTTAGAATTGCTTTCATTCACAAACTTAAAATAAAATAAGGTCTTTTCTAGTAATCACCCTTTCTTCTGCATGCAAAAGTAAAGAAATAACAGTTGAGGTAATAACACGTCAGCTTCATCATGTATATGCATGTGAAAGCATGCTAGTTGATCTGGAAATAGAATTTATAGGTACAATTAGCGACACATCTATCAGGCAAAATTTAATTTCAATGCCATTGACTACATGTAATTATGTAGGACGCAAAACAGGGTAATGGGTCTATATATAGAATATCAAGGGTATGGTGAATTTAACTCTATAAACGCAGTGATTGGTCAGGTTGGACAGATTCTGTCTGCCAGAAATGGTCCTAGGAACAACTTGTGATTTTGCCACTACACACTGCCAATCCAGTGCATGCTGAGGCAGCATCAAACCATCAACTGTGTTAATACCTACATCAGCAATCTGCTTGGAGAAGTTGAGCATGGTGTAAGCATCAAGGGTGGCCTGGTTGTTCTTGAGGAAGGAGAGGAGGGACCCCAGCCGAACAAACTGTGATATGAGCATCATCTGTTTTCCCATGCAGACACTGTACAGGCGAACGACGTTGATGTGGTCCATCGTTGCCATGACAACACCTTCCTTGAATATTTGGGAAGATCAATAAAGCACAATCACAAAAGGCAGATATACATGTAATTATGTATAATACAATGATTGTAGTTTCCGAGAAAATGTCATATCTTATATATATAATTATAATTATAATATATACAAAATTGCTTTGCGTTTGAATTATTATAACTTCCTAACGGTTAAAGCTATCAACGTTCTATTTTTAACACTGCATACCACGCCATATCTCTAAATACATTTCGGGGCCTTGCACCACACCGGGTTCAAACCCACCATAACGTTCCGTATAGGAGTAATCAAATCGCTTCAAATTCGGTTTGTAGGTAGAGAGGTCCTATACCAATCTATTTGTTTTGTTCACTATTTTTTTATACCATCTGTTACGGACTACGTGCAATTTTTCACACTTCTCTTCTCTACCTAAAAACCGAATTTGAAGCGATTTGATTACTCCTACCGAAAGTTATGGCGGATTTAAACCCGGTGTGGTATCGAGCGAGGCAATATTGGTATGGAGCAAGTGCAAGGCCCCAAAATGTAGTTTACCATAGGGAAATGGTGTAGTATCAAGTGTTGAAAATAGGAAGTCAATAACCTTAACCGTTCGGAAGTCATAATGATTCAAAAGCAAGGTTATAACATTATAAATATATAAAAGATACGACATTTTCTCGGAAACTTTCCCATATATGCAGGTGTGTGCAGGTGTACATCAATAGACCTGCAATAGCTCTGTCTGGGCTTCAGACGTGGCAGTACCATCATTGAGAACTTTAATGGCCACTTCGTAGCGATTGGAGTCTCCCTCAGGTGTCCAGTAGCCCTGGGATGGGAGGGACCTTGGGTGTGGTCAGGTTCCACCCAGTGTGAGGTGCATATTCTCCTCACCTTGTACACAGTACCAAAGGCACCCTTGCCCAACTCTTCACCCAGCTCCAGGGAGGTTGCCGGGGTGATGATGAGACGGGTAGCATTGGGAGGCATCTTTGGGGGCTGGAGGGTCTGGAGAAGAGGAAAGCGCCCCTATTTACACACCCAAATGCAAAGGGTCTGTGGAGTATTATGTACAAGGGTTGGGGAGGAGCAGCATATCATGTACTAGGGTCTGGGGTGGAGCAGCATACAGAGTATTATGTACAAGTGTTTAGGAGAAGGTACCCACCCACATGTGAAGATGAGCCAGATCACACACAGTAGCCTTGTGCCCACATGCAGGGCCGCCGAGAGGGGGGGGGGGGGGGGGGGGGGGGGGGGCTGCTGACCCTGGGGCCCGTGGTTAACCATGGGGCCCGGGCCGCCCTGCATTACAAATGGTCAGTTGTTGTTTTGTTTTGATGATATGCGCATGCTGGTGCAATATACATTGTTTATGTATACGTTCCGTGCGGTGAAAATCATACCTGTACCGTATATAATTTCGTAAAATTAATTGTTTCTAAATATAATAAGAATTTTCTGTTCACTTCCGGTTTCTGTAGCACGGGCAGAACGCTCATTTAAAGTACATTGGCACGGGTGCTAAGATCCACAATATTTCAGGATAGATTGACAAGCTTGGGAGTTTTGGCAGTAGAGACACATCTAGCTAAGGCTATAAATTAGGATGCTGTAATGTTATTGAGCATTATTTCAGACAGTGTGTCAGATTAATGTATATATCTGCGCATGTATCATGCACGTTACCATGGGGAACATGTATGTAATGATGCACTAATGCTGCACTGAAACGTTGAAACACTGAATGTCATACATATGCTGTTCAACGTCTATAGCTGACTAGAGTGCAGGTATGCCAGATTTGCGTTACCCTTGGGCAGCGTTCGTTCCCCACGAGTATCTGTTGATCATTATTACAGAGTAAAAATTGACGTAGGCCTAATAGTATACGGTATGCACAATGCAGCCGCGCGGCCAGTATTTATAATATAGCTAAGTATATGTTACACCGGTATAATTTCGCCGCGTGAACTAAAGGCAAATAAAAAATAAATCTAAATAAGACCAAAGCGATATTTCTTCCCCTTTTACCATCACGCGGTATAAGTTGTTTTTAATTTTCGTCGCGCGAACAATAACAGTTTAATAAAATAATGTAGTTAAATATTCGCCGCGTGAACTTAATAAAGGCAAGTGAATATTAAAAACAATAAGACCAATAAGACAACAGCGATATTTTTTCCCCCCAGCCGGCTGTATGTCCCAATGGGGGCTATTATGGGGCCCGTAAAGACCATTTAGCCCTGGGGCCCGTGCCGGCTCTCGACGGCCCTACCCACATGCACTTATATCTTGGCACCCAGGCAAGGTTATCGGCCTTCTTCACAGAGCTTAGGCCACTGGAAGGCAATGAAGCCACTTCACAATGAAAAAAAATTGGTTAGAGGGGGGAAGACCAATCTAACTAACAAAGAATTTAGAAGCAATTTTCTATAATGCTAAAGAGTTGGTCCAGCCTCCAGGAACGATGGTTGTAAATCAACTACAGTAAGCCATGTTCCCATGTTCCCATGCTATGATCAAAGACAAATAAAGCATTGTAACATGTCCAAACCACATCTCGGTACAAAGCAATGCAAGTCTTAACTGCACAAGGTATGTGGGCTGAAGGTTCAAATGTCCACATGTGTTTAACCCCATGGCTACCATGCACTCAACATTCATCAACACATCATATGTCACCCACAGATCTACATGTATCACCCACAGACCTACATGTGTCACCCCCAACTTACCATCATCTTAATCTGACCATCTCCATAGAAGGTACTGAACAAGTTCTTCTGTCATTGGAGATACAAGAAGCTACATGTAGCAACCTATACACTGATAGAAATCTACATATGTATTGACACCCCTGTGGTACATATAGGGATAATACATCTGCGGTGTACAGGTGTTGTATGGACACCCCTGTGGTGTACAGGTGTTGTATGGACACCCCTGTGGTGTACAGGTGTTGTATGGACGCCCCTGTGGTGTACAGGTGTTGTATAGACACCCCTGTGGTGCACGAGTGTTGTATGAACACCCCTGTGGTATGCAGGTGTTGTATGGACATCCTGTGGTGTACAGGTGTTGTATTGACACCCCTGTGGTGTACAGGTGTTGTGTGGACACCCCTGTGGTGTACTTACAGACTTTGATATCTTGTGGACATATCGTTTGTAGACAATGAATAGTGTGATGACCACACCCACTGCCAGACACATGGCTATCAGTCCTCCAAACACAATTCCTGCAATGCCAGCACTGCGAAGGGGAAATAGTCACGAAGGTGGTGGTGGATGCCATGATGAGGTGACATATTGATGAGGATGAGGTGACATGTACACCTGTATGTTGATGAGGATGAGGTGACATGTACACCTGTACATTGATGAGGATGAGGTGACATGTACACCTGTACATTGATGAAGATGAGGTGACGAGAAGATTATGTAATGACAGAAATGACATGTGGTGGTGATGGTGATGAGGTATCGCCTATAGCAACAGGACTGTTGAGGGTCCACACCTCTGAAGGCCAGTACTGGAGCAGGACTCAGAGGCACACACCACACACTGGCTGATGGAGGGTCCCTTACACCCAATACATCCTTGGGCACAGGGGAGGCAGTTCATGGCACTATCCTGGTACTCTAATTATGAGGAAGGGAGAAAAATTTATTTCATTTGTACGTGCACAGTAAAAAATGTACCATGCCTATACCTGTGGCATTGTCACATCCGCTGGCACAATCTGCATATCTCCTAGCATAGCGACATGTGGTGCATGAAGTGTTCCCAGGTCCAGTGCAGGAGGCACACAGGCCATCACAGGGGAGACATAAGGTGGTGATACCCTGGAGGACCAACTGCAGTGTGCTCCCAGAAGAGAGGCCATTGCTACTTGAGGGTGAAGACGGATATGTTCCTTGAGGGCAGCTGGAAGAATAACAAGACACCTATGGAAAGTTTGGAGTGTGGAAGGTGGTGGTTGAGATGGTAAATGAGAGGGATTAATATTCATTGATTGAATATTCCACAGTTTTGACTGTACCTGATGACCCTGCTGATCCAGTTGGACATAGCTGCATCCTAGGCAGCCATTGGTGAGGTTTACATAGGGGAGGGGCCCAGCACACCCCATGGTGCATCCATGGTAACAGGGGGTGCACATGGTACCATTAGCATAGGTCCCCTGGGGACATGAGGCCACACATAGCTGTCCTGTCTGTGTGGACAAGACATAATTTCTGCAGCTAGTGCAGTGGTATGCATCCTGTGAGGGAGGGAGGGAGGGAGGGAGGGAGGGAGGGAGGGAGGGAGGGAGGGAGGGAGGGAGGGAGGGAGGGAGGGAGGGAGGGAGGGAGGGAGGGAGGGAGGGAGGGAGGGAGGGAGGGAGGGAGGGAGGGAGGGAGGGAGGGAGGGAGGGAGGGAGGGAGGGAGGGAGGGAGGGAGGGAGGGAGGGAGGGAGGGAGGGAGGGAGGGAGGGAGGGAGGGAGGGAGGGAGGGAGGGAGGGAGGGAGGGAGGGAGGGAGGGAGGGAGGGAGGGAGGGAGGGAGGGAGGGAGGGAGGGAGGGAGGGAGGGAGGGAGGGAGGGAGGGAGGGAGGGAGGGAGGGAGGGAGGGAGGGAGGGAGGGAGGGAGGGAGGGAGGGAGGGAGGGAGGGAGGGAGGGAGGGAGGGAGGGAGGGAGGGAGGGAGGGAGGGAGGGAGGGAGGGAGGGAGGGAGGGAGGGAGGGAGGGAGGGAGGGAGGGAGGGAGGGAGGGAGGGAGGGAGGGAGGGAGGGAGGGAGGGAGGGAGGGAGGGAGGGAGGGAGGGAGGGAGGGAGGGAGGGAGGGAGGGAGGGAGGGAGGGAGGGAGGGAGGGAGGGAGGGAGGGAGGGAGGGAGGGAGGGAGGGAGGGAGGGAGGGAGGGAGGGAGGGAGGGAGGGAGGGAGGGAGGGAGGGAGGGAGGGAGGGAGGGAGGGAGGGAGGGAGGGAGGGAGGGAGGGAGGGAGGGAGGGAGGGAGGGAGGGAGGGAGGGAGGGAGGGAGGGAGGGAGGGAGGGAGGGAGGGAGGGAGGGAGGGAGGGAGGGAGGGAGGGAGGGAGGGAGGGAGGGAGGGAGGGAGGGAGGGAGGGAGGGAGGGAGGGAGGGAGGGAGGGAGGGAGGGAGGGAGGGAGGGAGGGAGGGAGGGAGGGAGGGAGGGAGGGAGGGAGGGAGGGAGGGAGGGAGGGAGGGAGGGAGGGAGGGAGGGAGGGAGGGAGGGAGGGAGGGAGGGAGGGAGGGAGGGAGGGAGGGAGGGAGGGAGGGAGGGAGGGAGGGAGGGAGGGAGGGAGGGAGGGAGGGAGGGAGGGAGGGAGGGAGGGAGGGAGGGAGGGAGGGAGGGAGGGAGGGAGGGAGGGAGGGAGGGAGGGAGGGAGGGAGGGAGGGAGGGAGGGAGGGAGGGAGGGAGGGAGGGAGGGAGGGAGGGAGGGAGGGAGGGAGGGAGGGAGGGAGGATTGAACAGGGAGGAGGGATAGGAGAGGAAAGGAAGGAAAAGAGGGGGAAGGAAGGGGAGGGGAGGGGAGGGGAGGGGAGGGGAGGGGAGGGGAGGGGAGGGGAGGGGAGGGGAGGGGAGGGGAGGGGAGGGGAGGGGAGGGGAGGGGAGGGGAGGGGAGGGGAGGGGAGGGGAGGGGAGGGGAGGGGAGGGGAGGGGAGGGGAGGGGAGGGGAGGGGAGGGGAGGGGAGGGGAGGGGAGGGGAGGGGAGGGGAGGGGAGGGGAGGGGAGGGGAGGGGAGGGGAGGGGAGGGGAGGGGAGGGGAGGGGAGGGGGAAGGGGAGGGGAGGGGAGAGGAGGGGAGATGACTGTGGTAAGAGGAGGAGCAGAGGAAGATGGCTGTGTACATACCATTCCTCCCACACATCCTCCAAGACACTGGGGGTCACAGTCCTCACACACACCAGAGCTGCCATTCTGGAGTATTCCACTGCTGCCTGGGGACTGGACGATGACACTGCAATTGGCCACACACCTTCTATTGTACACATAGTTCCTGCAGCCATCACACTGGGTGTCATTGGGACCCCAACAGGAGAAGGTGGAGCTACACTGGGAGTGGCACACATAGCCTGCTGCAACTGTGAGGGAGGGAGGGAGGGAGGGAGGGAGGGAGGGAGGGAGGGAGGGAGGGAGGGAGGGAGGGAGGGAGGGAGGGAGGGAGGGAGGGAGGGAGGGAGGGAGGGAGGGAGGGAGGGAGGGAGGGAGGGAGGGAGGGAGGGAGGGAGGGAGGGAGGGAGGGAGGGAGGGAGGGAGGGAGGGAGGGAGGGAGGGAGGGAGGGAGGGAGGGAGGGAGGGAGGGAGGGAGGGAGGGAGGGAGGGAGGGAGGGAGGGAGGGAGGGAGGGAGGGAGGGAGGGAGGGAGGGAGGGAGGGAGGGAGGGAGGGAGGGAGGGAGGGAGGGAGGGAGGGAGGGAGGGAGGGAGGGAGGGAGGGAGGGAGGGAGGGAGGGAGGGAGGGAGGGAGGGAGGGAGGGAGGGAGGGAGGGAGGGAGGGAGGGAGGGAGGGAGGGAGGGAGGGAGGGAGGGAGGGAGGGAGGGAGGGAGGGAGGGAGGGAGGGAGGGAGGGAGGGAGGGAGGGAGGGAGGGAGGGAGGGAGGGAGGGAGGGAGGGAGGGAGGGAGGGAGGGAGGGAGGGAGGGAGGGAGGGAGGGAGGGAGGGAGGGAGGGAGGGAGGGAGGGAGGGAGGGAGGGAGGGAGGGAGGGAGGGAGGGAGGGAGGGAGGGAGGGAGGTGGAAGGAGTGCTAAAATTGTCACAACTTCTATACTGCTATAGTGTAAGTGTACGAAGACAGAATAGTTGTCATCCAACTAGTTCATAAACAATGGGTCCCAGTGAATGTGTTCAAAGATATCAGATTTATTAGAGTTATAACATGGAATGGAAGGGGTTAGCTGAGAGTGGGAAGAGTTGAGGGAGTGTATTAATGCCATAGGAAAAGATAAACCCTTACATAATTCTATTTTTGCCCAGCCTTGTGCATGCATGTGAATTGCCAAATTGAATTCCCAAGCAGTGGAAAGATAAATTCACAACCATAATAATGATGACATTTATTCATTGTCTGGTTAGTCTCCTAGTCCAATACCACCAACAAAACACTTACTGCATGCTGCAGGGTCCATACGATATGGAGCACTTGAACTCAGACACATAGAAGAGTTACTGTTGGCTAGGTAGTGAGTGAAGTTGCCAACATAACAGAGATACGGGTTATTGCCCTGCAAATAGCCGCCATATTGGATCTGTTGGAGGGAACTGAGGTCTATGCTTTGGAGGGATGTAGATCTCAAGGAAAGGCTGACGAGCTGGTCTGTGGGTGTGTAGGCTCACATAAAATACAGCAAAAAGACATGTTGTTGTGAGACATACATGAACCAGGACACTTAGAGCCAGAGGTTTGGAGATAAAGTGCAGACCCAGGAAAGCCTACTGTCTTCAAATTCCTCAGGTATGGAAAAGTGGTCAACATGTGAAGAGACTCAATGCGAAGGTATCCTTGGATTTCCTGGATTGTGGACAAGATTTCCAAACTAGTGTTGCTGCAGAGGAGAGGGAAGTGAACAATGTGACATGTTTTTACTTAGTGCACACCTAACAACGGAAGAATCACTGATGAGTAGTGAACCATTCACAATGATGCAGCTGTTGAACTGGCCAAGGCTTGTAGGCAGAAGACCAACACTTGGATTCACACCAGCACACACTAGGATAATGAAGTATTTAGGTCTTGCTATAATGGACTACAAGTACACGTACTCACCTCTAGGACACACCCCACTGCAAGCCACACACACAGCTCCATTGTTGGAGGTGTAGCTTGGAGGACATGATGTTACACATGTCCCTGCATACTCCAAAAGGTTACCTATTGAGAACGGTCTTGACTGGTTATCTAACCATTTGGACCACACCCACCTGGGCATTGCTGCACACACAGACCACCAGAAGCCAGTCTATAGTTGGGATTGTTGACCAGCATGAAGAGAGTAGGGTCATATACTTGGGCAGGGGGACATTGGGTCACACAGGTGCTATTGTTCAGAAGGATAGTGCAGGCCTACAGGGAAGGAAGACATAAACATTTGCACTTCCAGAAATCATCCTGATGTTTCTCAATTTGAATGCAGACGAGTTACCACCCATGCCAAATATACATGCATTGATTTATTAAAGTAGCAAACATGACAGCATAATTAATCTTTGATGAATTAATACAAATGTTGATGTTTAAACATTCACATGTGGTGCGTTGCATACATTTCCTGCATTTCCAAAAAAACTTCTTGTTAGCTAACATGAAGAAGGCATGTAATACAATGTGTGGTCAAGCTCTGTTGCAGCGGGGGGGGGGGGGGGGGGGGGGGGGGGGGTTAAGTTTAGTAATGTGATGAGGCTATGTGAATACTATTCATTATTTTTGCAATGCTCTCTCTCTCTCCCTCAAATTTATATACATGTAGGTACATAGCTGTCTCACAGGTTTGAAGACAGAACTTTGGGGGGCCATGCACCCATATGCAACTACCCAAGGCAATAGAGCTGGCTTAAGCAGGTTATATTTAGTAGTGGTTATTAAAATGTGGGAGGTGCCCTCACATAACACTGGCTGCTGGTGGTCCCAGAGCAGCCAGCTGCACACAGAGAACTACAGCATTGGTAGGGACCCCCTCCAGGGGGCTGGAAGCAGCGACCACACCCCTGGGGACACACTGTCCTGGTCACTGTGAGGGGGAGAGGGTGTGCGATAGACAGCAGAGCGCAGGGACACCATCACCTTACATGTCTGACAGTAGAGAGAGCTCCAACAGTGCTGGGAGTGGCAGGATGATGGGCAGTCTGGGGGAGGGAGGGACTCAAAATGAGCCATCTACATCATGGCTATACATGTGTACATCTTTGTATTGTATCAATGAGAGCTATCTGCTCATGTCACCCCTGTGCTTGAGATGCAATTGGTATGTTAAGGGAAGCTTTAAAAGTCACATCGAGCCTGGAACTAGTGAAGCGTAACTAATGCAATGTGCATCACATGCCATCACATGATGGACTATATGTGGATCACATGCACTGCAAGCTTACTACTGCTGGCAGCAGTACACCCTGACATAGAGTAGTCAAGCCATCCATTATTGAGGATGTCGTTCCAGTTCACATTGAGAAAGTCACACATCCCATTGGTGGATACAAAAGCAGCCCCTCCATTGGTAATCTCAGTGAGGTTGGGAAGGTTCAAGGAACTGATGTTGGAGTTATCCACTACAAGAGCCACAGGACCATTGGCTGAAGTGAAGGTACTCTGGCCCCTGGTGATGCGCAGGTTAGGTAGAGTGATGTTGGCCACTTGAGGGATGTTGATGAACAGAAGAGAACCAGATATCTCCTTGAGATAGTACAGAGCATTAAAGCTGTCTTCTGTAATGGACGAGGGGCCAGGTGTGAGCTGAATGGACAGGCTCCCAGTGATGTAGGTACAGCCACAGAACCTGGAGTTCAGAGTAGCCAGCACTTGATCATTAGAGCTCCCACTCAAGGCCACACCTATGACATCTCCTGCACACGCAGTGGCTGTTTTAAGGAGAAAGCAAATCAACACTAGTAACCAGAAGGGCCCCACGCCCCTCCCGCCACCCCCCCCCCCCCCCCCTCTCTCCCAAAAAAAAATTCTTTGTACTCACGAATTCGCAAAAGCGATGTTTACTAGCTAAACTTTTTAAATTTCTTAAGTATACGCTTTGTTACTATGTGCAACGCGTAACACATTACACTACAGTGTAACTCATAGAAGTGCCCTTGTCAACTCAGATGAGCTAGGAGCAAAATTATCAATTGCCTTAAAACTCACTTGAAATGGACAACATAAGTTTCCTTTCCACAGTCATCGTAAGCAGTCCCTCATGATTTTAACCAGTTTTCACTCTCTTCAATGCAGAGAAACTGCGTTCAGCAGTGCATGAACTAACAGGGATTGCTACGACGAGTGTATAGTGTATCTACAAGATCAGCAAAGTCATCATCGCACTTGGGCAGGAAGGCTGGAAATCTGTATACACTCGAGCGAAGTTGAATTAACTCTTCCGCACATGCATGTACCTCAATAACTGAATAAGTCTAAGTTGTAAAATGTAAAGTTAACGGGCTGAAGGATTGCAAAATATTGTACACTGTAGTGTAGATGCAATTGCGGTATATTGCACCAGATTTCTTCCTGTAACATTCAGACTCCATTTTATAGCGCGCCATGCAATATTGGAAGCGTGACGATCGCCGCTACTGCTAGTAACCACTACCACACCTACCGCGTCCTAATGTGACAAATGTGCAGGCACTGCAGGGGCATGTCGTGCTACAAAGCGGCAACCTAGCGACGAGTTCACAAGTTGGCATGCAGTGATAAAGATGCGTTTCTGACGGAACCTTAGAAAAAGATTATAGCGTGCACGACTCGCTCACCTGTGATGGCGGTGCAGTTAGGAGGTGTGAGGGCATAACAATTTCTCAGGAGGACGAGAGACAAGCTGATGACAAGCAACCACGTTACTAGTACCGTGACTCGCGACCCTCGTTCATCCATCTTCATCTTTATCAGTATCGCTATCTTAGCGATACAACTCAGTACTATATATATATTATGACGAGTTACAATAGCATTTCATATCACGTTTACAGTCTATATCCGGTCCTGTCATCCGGATATTTGGGCATAGATAATATATTAATTATCTATGGTAATACTGGGTGAGCGACCGGCTGCTCGGGGCTCGGATCGGATAATTATATATCCAGCCTTGTCCATGGTTGATTCATGCACGCTTTTTAGCATATTGCAATTGCACATACATGTACATGCACCCCATCATGCAGTGCATGCAACTTGTCGAAATACTGTTGAAACAAATGATCAGTAGTGATTAGATAGTGCAATTGCATTACCTTTCGTGTGTTGCCGAGCATCACATTGCCTAGCCTTTTGTTCTCTGATAGTTGTTAATCGAAGACTGACCAATTCGAATTAGCAGTCGAGAAAGTATTCGTGCACGGGAAAAGATTAGCAGCAGCCTGCGGTGTTTGGATGAAGCTGATGTAGGAGTGAACTTAGTTCATGTGGCATCTTTGCACCGACCACAAGTGCGCATCATTTTTAATCAGAAATTACCAACAATAATGTGCCACCACACATATAATATCTTTAAAGTCATGCATGTGTTGATCACATCTCTATACAAGATGGTATATACCTGCGTAGTCCAGGCGTCCTAGCTTAAGGGCTAAAGAATTCCACTGATCAATCGAAAACTGCATGTGTTTTGTTTTTTTTTGCTTTTTTTTTTTAAGGCCCGATGGGTGTTACAGCCCAGGGACACACAAGGGTGTTCTGCTGACATATTTGGGTGACGGCAGGCTATGCTGGGGTGTTAGCTGCAAGGGCGTAAGGTTGGGGGGGGGGGGGGGGGGGGGGGGGGGGGGGGGGGGGGAGGCGCTAAAGCCCTCCCAGATTTTAATTGGTTTAAATCTTGTGAAGTTATTTTTTTTACACGGTACTTACATGTAAGTACTTCTCCATCTACGAGTACACTCAATTTGTTTAAGCGCGCGCGCTATAGCATTGTATCAACAAATCGTCTATGTGATGGTACCCATATGCCCATGCGCTGTACGCACGTATTAAAGTTAATCCTAAGAAATTGGGGACCTCAAGCACATGCAGAAGCTAAATCCTTTACATGTACTGATTGGCCGTTCTAAAGATCCGAAATGCGCTATAGCGGCTGCGATGGGGGAGATGGTAACTCCTCATGATTTTGAACGCTAGGTTTTTGTTTTTAATCAGAATAACCGGGACACTTTGATATGAAGGCGACGGCTGAAAGTCATCCCACACAAAGGTACCCTCTGAGCCAGTCTGAAGTTTATAAACGTGTCCACGTACGATAGTTCCATAGATTATTTTTGTTTGTAATTACTTAATGACGCTTGAGGGCGTGGTTTGCAAAACAATATGACAGCCTTGATACCTGTACTGGACTTAAAGTGACAAAGTTGTATCTTAAAGGTATGCGTGCACACAACTTACCAGTTAAAAACTTCTAACATAGGCTGGCCATGACCCGTGCGTTGGTGTGGATTTCTAGACTAGGGCAGTGCATGCGTACTAGTATACACGTACTAGTAACTTGCATGTAATTATTACCGTATTCATGCGTGTACTAGTAATCTCGCTGTGTTTATGAAAGCTTGCGTGCAGTGTTCGTGTATGTGAAAGCGCGAGGGTGTGGCTACGTCAGATTAGTAGTATGCTGGCCTATACTAAGTTTCAAATTTGAGCCTACATGCCACTTGTGTTGAGAGTGTAGGTTAAGTAGCATCGCTACGCTTGTGCAGTAATAGTGTAAAAAAATCCACCTGGATTCTATTTATCTGATCACACCCTAGTAAAATGAAATGGGAGCATATACATTGGTACTCACAAGTATTTTGTTATGTGTACATATAGCTCAAGGAAGCAGTCTTTTAATCAAAAAAAATATGTATTTCGCAGGTTGCAGCTTGGTGTATGCTAAAAGTGTTCATACAGCCATGTGGCTACCTATGTCTGTATACCACATGCAGATCCAGATAGCAAGAAGATGCTGGATGAATATGCTGCTGAACACTTTTGTGCTGCCTTAAGGGTTGGAGTTAGGGCACTTTTTGTATTCTCCCTTGTTCCATCAATATTGACTCGAGGTGCGTTCCATACACACACATGCACACACATGCACACACACAATGCACACACACATGCACACACATCCACATGCACATTGCACACATACATGCACATGCACACTGCACACACACATGCACACACATGCACACATACACACATGCACACATATACACATGCACTCATACACTCGCACAAATGCACATGCACACACTCACACACATGCACACACTCACACACATGCACTGTAAATAAATTGGTCTTAATTGCTATGTCAAACAATAGAGAGTTTTAAACCATTTTTGATGGATTATAGAGCAAACTGAATTATGAAACCAAATTTTGGTATAATAACTTATCAAAGTGAACATTTCGGTTTGAATACAAACCAACCCATGTTAAAGTGCGAATACTATTCAGTTTTGGATTACTCTTTAAAGTATTTCCATAGGAACACAACACACATATGTGCAGACACCTTACCCACGCATGCATTTATGTGGTTCACACATTCCTGTTCTTAGAGTAAATAAATGTAGAGATGCAGTACTAGTAGTGATGAATTAGTGAAAAACACAATTACTGATTATAGTTGTAGTTAATTTACTACAAGAACAGGAATGTGTAACCCACATAAATGCCAGATCACTCCATCTCCATCTGCCTTTAGCCAGTTCATAATTGGGTTGTTCCAACACAAGATGTACTTACACCACCAGTGCCCCAACTAGGTTTATGGATCCATGCAGCATCTACATGGTCAGTTACATGCATGTTAGTATACTGCACTGACTTGCACGTATTTAACTGGCATAAATGTAAAAGATGATATTCAAAGCAATTCAACAACACTGACATACAACATGCACGCACATTCACATGCACACACAATGCACACACACATGCACACATGCACAGGTGTTTATGTGTGTTCATGTGTGTGTATGTGTATAATTCATTTGTGTGTATGCAAAATAAACCTACCTTGTACCTTTTACGAATAGAGAACGTGCTTATACTAAGGTCACGCATGCGCAATGAAACAGCACGACCTCAAAGGTTTGATATCAAGAAAGGATACAAACAGCTAGGATATACTGTACGTATTTTGGATGGCTATGAATTGTCCAATTGTGAGGAAAGCTTGACAGGACTTTTGAGTAGTTCCAAAGAGTGCACTTCACTCACAGTATCTGTTGTCCAACACAAGCACATTGTTTCTGTTTATGTGTGAGTGTGTGTGTGTGCATGTATGCATACACACAAATGAATTATACACATACACACACATGAACACACATAAACACCTGTGCATGTGTGCATGTGTGTGTGCATTGTGTGTGCATGTGAATGTGCGTGCATGTTGTATGTCAGTGTTGTTGAATTGCTTTGAATATCATCTTTTACATTTATGCCAGTTAAATACGTGCAAGTCAGTGCAGTATACTAACATGCATGTAACTGACCATGTAGATGCTGCATGGATCCATAAACCTAGTTGGGGCACTGGTGGTGTAAGTACATCTTGTGTTGGAACAACCCAATTATGAACTGGCTAAAGGCAGATGGAGATGGAGTGATCTGGCATTTATGTGGGTTACACATTCCTGTTCTTGTAGTAAATTAACTACAACTATAATCAGTAATTGTGTTTTTCACTAATTCATCACTACTAGTACTGCATCTCTACATTTATTTACTCTAAGAACAGGAATGTGTGAACCACATAAATGCATGCGTGGGTAAGGTGTCTGCACATATGTGTGTTGTGTTCCTATGGAAATACTTTAAAGAGTAATCCAAAACTGAATAGTATTCGCACTTTAACATGGGTTGGTTTGTATTCAAACCGAAATGTTCACTTTGATAAGTTATTATACCAAAATTTGGTTTCATAATTCAGTTTGCTCTATAATCCATCAAAAATGGTTTAAAACTCTCTATTGTTTGACATAGCAATTAAGACCAATTTATTTACAGTGCATGTGTGTGAGTGTGTGCATGTGTGTGAGTGTGTGCATGTGCATTTGTGCGAGTGTATGAGTGCATGTGTATATGTGTGCATGTGTGTATGTGTGCATGTGTGTGCATGTGTGTGTGCAGTGTGCAGTGTGCATGTGCATGTATGTGTGCAATGTGCATGTGGATGTATGTTTGTATCAAAATGTTTTCTTATTTATCAACAATATTTTGAATACATACTTTACTTTCAAAACACCACTTGAAGCCAATTACCACATGTACAGTCACACTATCATGTTGGTTTGTGCTAGGTTTTATGCAAACCCTAACATCTTTAGGTGAGTTTTAAAAGTGAACATGCTCACACACAGCTATATTCCACTTACCAAAGGTGAATTTAAGTACCTTGGGTTGCGACTTGCGATGGCATGTGAGCCTAAAAGGGGAGCCATCCCTGTGTATTGGGATGAAGGTTTACAGCCTGGCACAATATACAGTGGTGCAAGCTTTGGTGAACGCTTTGGGATGTCCAGACATCGATTAGAGAACGTTACTCAGTGCCTTTCGTCACCGCCTTGAATTTGTAAAGCACTCACCAGCGTATTCTGGTACCAGAGGACGAAAGCAGCGTAAATGCAGAATATGCTCTGCTAAATCATCATATTACTGTGTTGGTTGCTCAAGAGTGAAAGACAATGACCTATACGGGTGTTGTGAACCAGCAACAAGAGACTGTTTTAAAACTCACCTAAAGATGTTAGGGTTTGCATAAAACCTAGCACAAACCAACATGATAGTGTGACTGTACATGTGGTAATTGGCTTCAAGTGGTGTTTTGAAAGTAAAGTATGTATTCAAAATATTGTTGATAAATAAGAAAACATTTTGATACAAACATACATAACATTATACTATTACAATATCAATGTAGAGAGATGTCAAACAGTTGCGATTGAGGGTTGCCCCATCATCAAGTTGGAATTCACTTGTCCAATGTAGCTAAAACTTGTTGTCCTGTAGAAAAGACTGGGAAGTACACACATAAGCTAAATATGCAAATTTCTTTTTGAGACGTGTTTCTTTCTATGGTTGTACCACAAATGTTTCATCGAAAATTTCTATGCTGACAATTTATACAGTAGCACACACATCAACCTCCATAAAACATATTTAAAAAGTAACACATGCCATACATTTTTCTGTAACTATGAATTTTTATCCATTATGCATTTTTAAGAACAGCATCTGTTGTTTTAGATAATACGGACCAAGGCTGTGGTATAAAAATAATCTAACAATTGGTCAAATAAGTGCATTGGCACATGAAACAATGGTAGATATATGGGTACAAGACAGTTTCATTTGAATTTAGGAGAAATTATTGCAATATAAACTAAATATGCAAATTGCATTGAGACATAAAAATGATGTTTCTTTCTATGGTTGTACCACAAATGTTTCATGAAAATTTTCTATACTGACAATATGTACAGTAGCACACACATCAACCTCCATAAAACATATGTAAAAAGTGACACATGTAATACTTTTTTCTGCTACTATGACATAATGCATTTTTAAGAACCGCATCCGTTGTTTTAGATATTATGGACCAAGGGTGTGGTATAAAAATAATCTAACAATTGGTAAAATAAGTGCATTGGCACATGAAACAATAGTAGAAATATGGGTGCAAAATAATTTAATTTGAATTTAGGAGAAATGTTTAAATTTTGGTCCTATGCGTAGGACCATTACCTGGAGAATTAAGGTTAATTACTGCACCTAATGCTACTGCAATATATCAACAATCAATTTATGAAGACATATCCTCCCCTTCCTCCTCCCATCCCCTCCCTCCATCCCTCCCTTCCTCCTCGCTTCATCACCTTCCCATCTTCCCTCACCCCTCCCTCCCATCATCCCTTGCTCTCCCTCCCTTCATCCCTTGCTCTCCCTCCCTTCATCCCTTGCTCTCCCTCCCTCCATCCCTTGCTCTCCCTCCCTCCATCCCTTGCTCTCCCTCCCTCCATCCCTTGCTCTCCCTTCCTCCCTTAAGGGAGAAAGTGTGGGGCCCCAGTCCATATTTCAGTTTGCAGCTAAGCTGTCATGCAGTGTAAACTGCTTTGCTGATCATGAAGCAGTGATCCCCATCAGCATGAATGAGTTAGTTCCATGAAAGCAAGGAGGTGATTTGAATTGTACCAAATAACTAAGACCAAGTTATGAAAAAATTATTGCGTGTAACACATAATAAGCAGCTTAACCTTTTCTAGTTGTGTGATGATTTATTATTTTACCATTTGACGGAATGTTTTTTGTCCTTTTGTTGTCATTACAGTGAAATGAAATAACTGCAAAAGAAGGGCAGCAATTCCCGGGGCTGGCTTCATACTACAGGCGATTTGTGTCAAGGCTCACTGACATTGCAGCACCTCTGCAACACCTAACACAGAAGGATGTCCAGTTCTGCTGTACCAAAGACTGCAACGAGCTTGAAGAGGTTGCTGACAGAAGCACCAATACTAGCATTCCCACACTTTGACTTGCATTTTATCCTTTAAACTGATGCTCAGCAGGATGGACATGTGATTGCCTATGCAAGTTGTGTGCTGAACAAGGCTGGATGTAATTACAGTGTCATACAAAGACAATGTTTAGCAGCAGTATACAGCACAAAGCAGTTCAGGCATTACCTGTTTGGGCAACAATTTGAATTTTGGACTGACCATGAGCTGGTTGGCAAACTAAAAGTTGGAGGGAATGCTGGGACGCTGGGCACTGGGCACTGGCTCTGAAGGAGAACAGCTTTACTGTTGTGTACTGCAGAGGCAGTCAGAACCAGTGGCGAGGTGGCCGGGGGGGCAGGGGGGGCAGTTGCCCCCCCAGCTGGCCTTAAAAAGGGGGCGCCAAAATGAAGATAGGGGCGCACCAGCCGCCAAGCAAATTACACGAAATGTGTTTAATTATGATGCTGATATATGTAGTATAGAGTCATAATGCTGGGGACGAGTCCATCAATAGCGAACGTCGGCGATCGGAGGAAAGAAGGCGGGGTTTCATCCCACGTGATATATATTTATAGCATTTGTTACGTAATAGTACGGTTACGTACGTCTAAGTACATTGCTCTATACATGTAGTTGTAAATAGTTCCGATCAAAACTTCGGCTTGACTGCATGAGATCTAGAATCGGCTACGTGTTAATTGCTACCAGTTTTTGTTGTTATCGGGCTGCTCGAACAGAGGGCACTATTTATTGGCGTTGATTGCCTTAGTTCTGTGGAAAAATTAGAACGCGCACCACACAAATTTTCGCGCGCTTCGCGCGCACCCTTCCCTGTCGTCGACACGTCAATTATCCATGTAGAACCCACCCCCTCCTCGCCAAAATCCTGCATCCGCCCCTGTAACGAGATAAGAAATTCTGACAGAAAGGCAGCAAGTGTATTTGTGTTTGTGTGCGTGGGGGAGGGGGGGGGAGGGGGGGGGGGGGGCGGCAGTCTGTGTATTTGCCCCCCCCCAGTGACAGACAAGCCACCTCGCCACTGGTCAGAACACCAATGCTGATGCATTATCCAGATGGCGAGACCCAAGCATTTGCCCCCATGACATGATGTAACATCTTGCATGGTAGTGGCCTAAAGGCATGTACACAGACAAAGACAATTAGGGTGTACGGATGGAAGTCAGATGCTTCAGAACGACTGCACATGGAGCTGATATCAGGAGGGAGGAATTATCTAAGAGTAGCAATTTATATCCTTTCCGTGAGGCATTTTCGCACGCTGTCAGCCAGCTCAGTTCAATGAGTTTTCTGTCTTTTAAATTTATTTAGTAACTTTTCATTACACAGTAAAATTTTATTAATTACAAACACAGTGCGACACTCAAACATCCTATTGGTTGCAGCATTATGCAAACAGAACAAATATGTGTATGTATCACAACCAGTAGCATGTTGATTATTATAATATGAATTAAATGTGCTGTAGAGGATAATCTCCCTTCTTTTTCACCCCAAATCTTAGAGACTGATCCATTATCATTATTGTCCAGTAATGTCTCATCTCCAGACCCAAATTTATACCAGCATTATTGCTTGCAATATAGTACTGCTTATAATGGGTGGTGTTAATACTGCATGTAAGCAATAATCATCATTATATGCATTTGGGTTAGGAATATGTGGTTATATGTTTCAAATAGGTACATCTATTGGTATGTTGTTATATTTGGAGGAGAATTACAGAGTGAGGTACAATACACATTATATAACACTTCAGATGAGGCAGCATTGCTCGAATGGAGTGCAATGGATTAAAGAGAGGGATTGGTAACCATATGTATGTTTATGCCTGATACCGGTAATATCCTGAAACAGACCGAGAAGCATCAGGTTCCAGAGCTGCAGAAGTCTTTTAGTTGTTATTATTAAAATCAGCTGTATTATGGAATGCACAGGATCCGAATAAATTGAACTGATGTAATCAAAAGTATATAGCATGCATGCATTATAATACAAACATATCAAATATAGTCATCATCAGTAGCCCCATGGTTACACATTACTTCAATCTCATCAGCAGAGCCGGTTGATACAAAATCTGAATTAAAATAAAAACTATGAATTATGCACCCAGCATGTTTTTCATTTGGCAACTATACACTATTTAGCTAGTGGTGGTTAGCATTTTAACTTATGTACATCAGGCAGTGATATGAAATAAATTCAACATTGCCACCAGTCAATAGGAAGTGGCTCAATGACTTTATGGCTGTACAGTTTTGTCATTACATGCTTTGATAAAATACCTTGTCTGCTTGATTTTTGGACATCGTAAGCAAAGTTAGCAGTTATTAATGGATCTGTGCATGGAAGAGATGGTCTCAAAAAGGTCTAGCCTAAAACAGTGAATCATACACGTCCAATAAGCCATGCATGTCGTCACAACTGTCAGCAGTGAGTGCTTGTGTAATTCATTTCTTATTCATCACCTTGTCTGGTTGATTTTCGCTCTGGTGCACGATCATAAGCAACATTAGCTGCTATAGATGGATCTAAGCAAGGAAAAGATGGTTAGCACAGTGAATCATACATGTTCAGTTTTCATGGTAACAAGTATGCCATCTAACAATCAGCAGTTCAAAATGTGAGTACTAATTCTTACCTTGCCTGCCTAATTCTAGGTTTAGTGCACAATTATAAGCAGAGCTAGCAATTGTATTGGGGTCTATGCAATAAGCAGAGTTAGCAGCTGCATTGGGGTCTATACAAAAAGGGATGTCAGAATTTTAAGGAAAGTTTAACATTGCACATGTTCCCCATAGCAAGCAAGCATTAGTATATAAAGTGCTCAGTTAATCATTCACCTCGTCTGCTTAATTCAGTACTTGGTGCAAGGTGATACGCAAAGTTTGATGTTGTAGTGGGATCTGGGTAAGGAAGGGATAGTTTGAGTCCACATAATAAAACAATGCATCATCATACCTTGGTGCAGTGAAGGTTGCTGATCCTCATCACTTCCAGGTGTTACCTTATAATGAAAGTGTATTAATGATATGTGATTACTTCACATTACTTTTAATTGTACTGCTTATAAATACAACTATATAAAAAAAAACACTAAAAGTTACAAGAGATGGTTGGAGGGGCACATCTGACCAGGCTCTCTGCTTCATGAGGTGACTGGTGGTTGACATAACCTTTTTAGAGGTCAATACACTGAAGTGGCTGCTTTTTTCAACTGGGTTGAAAAAAACCTTAACATCAAAAGCTTCATTGCCCTCCCCCAAACACTTCCACACTCAAAGGGATGCATGACCATCCTCTTAGGGCACATGCCTCATCATTTCTAGAGTGCTTGGCCATCTCTGCTGCATGACCACAGGTTTGAGCTGCTTCTTCTACAAATTGCAAATTTAGCGGATTTATGACCTTTACGTCAAATCCAGTTTGGCACTAGGATGTCTGCTGGTCTAGTTTGATCATTAGGAAGAATGCCACTTCCTTTCTCAAATTGTAGGGAAGGCATGCCTTTTGGCAAAAGTCAGCAATGCAGTGAGCCGGTTGTGTCTGATTATCTCATCACCCCAGAACAATAAGTAAGCATGTGATGTACCCTTGTTGGAGCGCCATCAGGTGTCAAAGGAAGGCCAAGCCACCATTTTAGAATGACCTGTGCTTCATCGGCATCAACGCAAGACCTAACTTTGGTGAAGGCTCATGCATGGGCTTGGGGTGCTGAAAAAGCCTGCAATCTGGCCTTTGTCATGGTGCTGGCATCTGAAAAAAAGGAAATTGATGTCAGCTTCTTCCATGTGAGAGGACAATGTGTGCTGGCAAGGTGGAACATCAAGTACAATATGAACTGAGATGGCATCTGGCTGACTGACCATGTTTGAAGTCAAAAGTAATTCTCTGACGACACTGTTGTGGTTAGAGATAAGATGTATGCAGCAGGAGCATGGTGATAAAGTGAACGCAGACCAAGGCCACCATGGTACAGGTTAAGTGTGGCCTGCTTGGCTGCTGGAAGTGTTAGCTCAATTGCTGAAGATAATTCAAAGTAGCAAAGAAATCATTGTCGAATTGACTAAAAACTGGCACTGACATTGGTGAAGGAGATGTTGACCATGCTAGGTGAGGCCAGATTACAGAAACTAGCACATGACCTCTGGATGGTGACAGCAACTGGCAGGTTGCACAGTTGGGGTAAAAGTGGTAATTGGGGCACCTAACAATTCAAAGTGAGGACAGGCTAAGCATGGAATGTCAGAAGGGAACATGAGAGTTCTTGGACACTGTTTACTCAGATAGATATGGAGACCAGAATGTTACTGTTGCCTTGCAAAATATTTAGAGCTCTGGATAGTGCATCTCTTAGTCCTGCCAGAGCCCATCATCCAGATACCAGCAGTTCAGCAGCATTTCACTGCACTGAGGTTCAGCAGAGATTTTGACAGTGGTGCAGTGCAGAACAAGAGCAAAAAGAAGAAGGTGCAAGGGGTCCCTTGTTGGACACCTGATGCAGATACTAATTGACCCATTGGATGCCACAACTTTTGGTGCTGTGATTAGCACCAATCCACCCATGGAACAAACTCAGGGAAGTGGATGGTACACTGGTGGAGGACAGCTTCCCGAGACAAGATGGTAGAATCTCCATCATTCCAGTTGTCCTCAATAACGTGCCTGAGCTTTCCGGTGCCAGCTGGTAAAGCTACTCTACTGATGGAAGATTTGGGTGGCCTTTTCTTTAAATGCAGGCACATTTACCCACAAGGTGTTTAAAAACGTCTCCCACAGTGCACTGGTCAGACATTCCATCCAGTGCCTTTGGGTTTCAATAGAGATGTTAGATTTTCATACTTATCACATTTGTATTATTTTGTCATTGGACATTTTTGAAACACCTCTTTTGCTGTGATCAATGCACTACAATAGTCAATACATGAACAGCAGTGTGCTTACTGATGTAAAGATGTATCTTGGAGGATTTATCAGCATTGTGTTGAGATTATCAGAAAGAGCTGTGAAACTAGGACGTCTGTTTTGATCATGTAGCCAACCTATAAATAATGCATTTAAAATAAGTTTGTTATTCTCACGGCGTAGCTAAATCAAGTAACAATTTTGAAGTTAAAAGAACAATTAGGTTGTAACTGTCATTGTAATGTCATAATGCTCTGTATAAATGGAAGTTGGAATATGGCCTAAACAGCTATTAATATTGTATGTTCACAAATCAAATGCTCAAAAAATTGCAAGGAATCCAAAACATAAACTATATACTTGCATTCTTATTTCAAATATACGATCAAATTTATAAATAAGACAATTATATAACAAAATAACACATTGTGCCATCCAAGAGATGGTAATGAGGACCAGCTCTGGACATAGCATTGGAGATTTTATGGGAATAGGTGTACACATGTACATGGTTAATCAGGTGACTTAGCAAGATAATGCATGAATTCAATGGAAAACACTCCCAGTGTATATTGGATAAAGCTATTTTTCTTACAACAATTTCTGTATGATGAACCTAACTACAGTATCCCAAATATTGATATTGTACATTGTAGAACAAATTTGAAAATGGCTTACATTGTTGGAGGAGAAAATAAAGATCAACAGAACATGTTGCTGGTTGTTTTAATTGTTGCCCACTTTCCAGCAGTAACACAACTTGATTTCCATCTTTTCCATCATATGGCAATCTACCAAAAGTGAGTATTTCCCAAATAGTCACTCCAAAGCTCCAGACATCTGACTTGTGGGTGTACTCAAAGTGGAATATACTCTCTGGAGCCATCCAACGCAATGGAACCTTCAGGATGATGGTAGAGAGTGAGGCAGCCAGCTGCACATCAACATCTTTATGCCTTACCATTCCTCCCGTGGCTTTGTAGTGTGTCTCCCCCACATCGATGATCCTGGTGAGGCCAAAGTCTATGATCTTCACCTGCTGGGGGGTGTGGACCAGCACATTTCTAGCAGCCAAATCTCTATGGACCATCCTCTTCTCCTCCAGGTATGCCATCCCCTGGGGACAATTGAAACCCATGGGGGACAGGCCAAAGAATAGTATACATCTGTTCATGTATACATTTCTCAAATTCTATATGCATGCAATGATCTGTACACAAGTACTAATCCTTACACATACATGTACCATCTTTAATTCTAGTGCTTTGAGTGATTAAAAACGACCCTTTGGAAGAAAGACTTTTTGAGGTGAAAGGAGGAGTGAACTGATATTTCCTTAAAACCATTTCATAAACAATGCACTTCACTACTGTGGGGTGAAAATAAATTGCTGTTTTAATTTGGGAGTTTTGCACTAGTGAAGTAATTCAAATAATGGAATGCTTTGTCAGCAGGGGTGCAATACAATTTAGGCTTTGTGAACTGTATATCAGCAGAAGGTAAATCATACGTGATTATACAGGGTGTTTCTCAATCAAGGAAAATTGTTTATAAATTAACCACAAACAACTAATTAACCGAAAATTATTGCAAAGTGCTCTAATAACGTGGGCTTAAATGATGATGCAAACATCTAAATATTTTAATAAGTAATTAACCAAAATCAAAGATACTAAAAAGGATTAATAATTCCCAATAACACGGAATAAAAACATACAGATTTAGAGGCATCCAAAAGCTCCAACATTTTCTTGAATTTTAATACTATCAACTAGGTCGAATTTATTAATACATTCAAACCACTAAATTAAGGCCCATAAATCAAGTAATCGCAATTTTGTATAAATTAAATATTAAAATTAATAATATTTAATTGAAATGAACAGGGATCTTTGAGACTTTTATCACTATTAAAGATTATATTAATTTTATTTCACCAGCATGTCTTCTTTTGCTGTTAGAACATTTAACAACAATTACCAGTTAATTAACTGCTTGTGGTTAATTTATAAACAATTTCCTTGATTGAGAAACACCCTGTACATGTACATACATGTATATATGCACTTGGCATAGAAAGAGTTAATGTGCTGTTGAGATACCTGAAACATGCTTCATTCACAAACTTAATCACCCTTTCTTCTACATGCAGAAGCCGTTGAGGTAATAACATCATGTATATGCATGTGAAAGCATGCTAGTTGATCTAGAAATAGAATTTGTAGGGTCAATTAGCTACGCCTCTATCAGGCAATATTTAAATTGCCATTGGCTAAGTTGCCGACAGAAGAAATTGATCCCTACGCAACTTAATTATGTAGGGATCAATTGTGACACACAGCAATGGATATATGGAATATCAAGAGTGCGGTGAATTTAAATATTGGTCTGGTTGGACAGATTCTGTCTGCCAGAAATAGTCCTAGGAACAACTCGTGATATTGCCACAACACACTTCCAATCCAGTGCATGCTGATGCACCAACGAACCATGAGATATGAGAATACTTACATCAGCAATCTGCTTGGAGAAGTTGAGCATGGTGTAAGCATCAAGGGTGGCCTGGTTCTTCTTGAGGTAGGAGAGGAGGGACCCCAGCTGTACAAACTGTGATATGAGCATCATCTGTCTCCCCATGCAGACACTGTACAGGCGAACGATGTTTATGTGATCCATTGTTGCCATGACAGCACCTTCCTGTAAATACAGAACTGAAAATGTAAGTCTGTCTACTTCACATGGTGTTCACTGAGCAGACCTGCAATAGCTCTGTCTGGGCTTCAGACGTGGCAGTACCATCATTGAGAACTTTAATGGCCACTTCATAGCGATTGGAGTCTCCCTTAGGTGTCCAGTAGCCCTGGGAGGGGAGGGGCCATGGGTGTGGTCAGGATCCACCCAGTGTGAGGTGAATATTTTCCTCACCTTGTACACAGTACCAAAGGCACCCTTGCCCAACTCTTCACCCAACTCCAGGGAGGTTACCGGGGTGATGATGAGACGGGTAGCATTGGGAGGCATCTTTGGGGGCTGCAGGGTCTGGGGAAGGAGGAAATGTGGTCAAGAAGAGAAACACATCAGTGAACATTGGTTAATGCTATGAGTGGATGATGTCACATGCCATTTAGGTGAGGTCACAGTGAATCGTACGAACCAAAAGCATTTGCAGAAGGCATTGATATTTAGTGTATTGAAATATAAATATGTTGTATTAATCTGCTGCATACAGCTATGTCAGTCACATGTACATTATATTAGGTGCTTCAAAATACATAATTGGATTACCTTATTATTTAGAAAGTCAATAATTATCTTGCCATCCTACCCCCTCCCCAACTAATAATATTAATTGAAGGGGAAAATTGGCCGAGTATATCTATTTAGGGAATGAGCAGAACATGTTACCATGTTTCCAAGGTTACAATGAATTATGCTGAAAGATGAACTTATTTCAGGTTGATATCTATAATTACTAATGAATACTGTGCTGTTGTTCTGTTTGTGATATTTGGTTCAAAAAATTCTTCCAGAATCAAACCTCTTTCATACCATTATTTCAAGTCCTGTACAAACTGTATCAGACCTGGCTGCCTGTTAAATGGATGATAATATATCACACAGCTAATGATAATATAACAATGATATACTTACATGTGCAATCTGGAAGATCATGTTCTTGTACCATCTGTAAACAAGAACAATGCTTGCTGCCAGAAATATGGCCACTGTCCCTCCCAACGCAATTCCTATGATACCAGAACTGAAAAGGTTAGAAGAAGCACCAGAATTAAATTTGTAAAAAGTATTAATTTATTGGATTTACGGTGCTTAATGATGGTCACATAATGTGATCAGGGTTGGTCACGTGAGATAAGGATAATTAGTGATATGACTTGATCACACATAGTAATCTTGAGCAGAAGGAATTAATCATGTTGAGCAGCAGATGAAGTCACTTACCTCTGAAGGCCAGTACTGGAGCAGGACTCAGAGGCACACACCACACACTGGCTGATGGAGGGTCCCGTACACCCAATACATCCTTGGGCACAGGGGAGGCAGTTCATGGCACTATCCTGGTACTCTAATTATGAGGAAGGGAGAAAAATAAATTTCATTTGTACGTGCACAGTAAATAATGCACCATGCCTATACCTGTGGCACTGTCACATCCGCTGACACACAGTGCATATCTCCTAGCATAGCGACATGTGGTGTATGAAGTGTTCCCAGGTCCAGTGCAGGAGGCACACAGGCCATCACAGGAGAGACATAAGGTGGTGATACCCTGGAGGACCAACTGCAGTGTGCTCCCACTTGAGGGTGAAGATAGGTATGTTCCTTGAGGGCAGCTGGAAGAATAGCAAGACACCTGTGGAGAGGGGTGGAGAGTGGAAGGTGATGGTGTGGTGGTGGTGTAGATGGGATTTATAATCATTGATTGAAAATTCCATGTGCAGTAAAAAACAAATCTGTTTTGACCATACCTGGTGACCCTGCTGATCCAGTTGGACATAGCTGCACCCCAGGCAGCCATTGGTGAGGTTTACATAGGGGAGGGGCCCAGCACACCCCATGGTGCATCCTTGGTAACAGGGGGTGCACATGGTACCATTGGCATAGGTCCCCTGGGGGCATGAGACCACACATAGCTGTCCTGTCTGTGTGGGCAAGACATAACTTCTGCAGCTAGTGCAGTGGTATGCATCCTGTGAGGGAGGACAGGGGAAAGTAAAAAGGAGCAAGTTGAAGGGAGGGGAGGGAGGGAGAAGAGGAGTAGGAGGGAGGGAGGGAAGGAGAGGGAGGGAGGGAGGGAGGGAAGGAGAGGGAGGGAGGGAGGGAGGGAAGGAGAGGGAGGGAGGGAGGGAAAGAGAGATGATTGTGGTATGAGGAGGAACAGAGGTAAATGTTGGTACCATACCGTTCCTCCCACACATCCTCCAAGACACTGGGGGTCACAGTCCTCACACACACCAGAGCTGCCATTCTGGAGTATTCCACTGCTGCCTGGGGACTGGATGATGACACTGCAATTGGCCACACACCATCCATTGTACACATAGTTCCTGCAGCCATCACACTGGGTGTCATTGGGACCCCAACAGGAGAAGGTGGAGCTACACTGGGGGTGGCACACATAGCCTGCTGCAACTGTTGGGAGGGAGGGAGGGAGGGAGGGAGGGAGGGAGGGAGGGAGGGAGGGAGGGAGGGAGGGAGGGAGGGAGGGAGGGAGGGAGGGAGGGAGGGAGGGAGGGAGGGAGGGAGGGAGGGAGGGAGGGAGGGAGGGAGGGAGGGAGGGAGGGAGGGAGGGAGGGAGGGAGGGAGGGAGGGAGGGAGGGAGGGAGGGAGGGAGGGAGGGAGGGAGGGAGGGAGGGAGGGAGGGAGGGAGGGAGGGAGGGAGGGAGGGAGGGAGGGAGGGAGGGAGGGAGGGAGGGAGGGAGGGAGGGAGGGAGGGAGGGAGGGAGGGAGGGAGGGAGGGAGGGAGGGAGGGAGGGAGGGAGGGAGGGAGGGAGGGAGGGAGGGAGGGAGGGAGGGAGGGAGGGAGGGAGGGAGGGAGGGAGGGAGGGAGGGAGGGAGGGAGGGAGGGAGGGAGGGAGGGAGGGAGGGAGGGAGGGAGGGAGGGAGGGAGGGAGGGAGGGAGGGAGGGAGGGAGGGAGGGAGGGAGGGAGGGAGGGAGGGAGGGAGGGAGGGAGGGAGGGAGGGAGGGAGGGAGGGAGGGAGGGAGGGAGGGAGGGAGGGAGGGAGGGAGGGAGGGAGGGAGGGAGGGAGGGAGGGAGGGAGGGAGGGAGGGAGGGAGGGAGGGAGGGAGGGAGGGAGGGAGGGAGGGAGGGAGGGAGGGAGGGAGGGAGGGAGGGAGGGAGGGAGGGAGGGAGGGAGGGAGGGAGGGAGGGAGGGAGGGAGGGAGGGAGGGAGGGAGGGAGGGAGGGAGGGAGGGAGGGAGGGAGGGAGGGAGGGAGGGAGGGAGGGAGGGAGGGAGGGAGGGAGGGAGGGAGGGAGGGAGGGAGGGAGGGAGGGAGGGAGGGAGGGAGGGAGGGAGGGAGGGAGGGAGGGAGGGAGGGAGGGAGGGAGGGAGGGAGGGAGGGAGGGAGGGAGGGAGGGAGGGAGGGAGGGAGGGAGGGAGGGAGGGAGGGAGGGAGGGAGGGAGGGAGGGAGGGAGGGAGGGAGGGAGGGAGGGAGGGAGGGAGGGAGGGAGGGAGGGAGGGAGGGAGGGAGGGAGGGAGGGAGGGAGGGAGGGAGGGAGGGAGGGAGGGAGGGAGGGAGGGAGGGAGGGAGGGAGGGAGGGAGGGAGGGAGGGAGGGAGGGAGGGAGGGAGGGAGGGAGGGAGGGAGGGAGGGAGGGAGGGAGGGAGGGAGGGAGGGAGGGAGGGAGGGAGGGAGGGAGGGAGGGAGGGAGGGAGGGAGGGAGGGAGGGAGGGAGGGAGGGAGGGAGGGAGGGAGGGAGGGAGGGAGGGAGGGAGGGAGGGAGGGAGGGAGGGAGGGAGGGAGGGAGGGAGGGAGGGAGGGAGGGAGGGAGGGAGGGAGGGAGGGAGGGAGGGAAGTAATAATGGAAGTGGTTGAATACACAAAATGCGCCATTCTCATCATGATATGTGTACATTTTTGTACTGCATTAATGAGAGCAATCTGCTTTCCCCTGTGCTTGGGACTATATTCAAAAAGATAATGTCAATTGCTACCTGTAAACACAAGTGCTTTATATCACTAAATGATTGCAATCTGCTCATGCCACCCCTGCATGTGCTAGATAGCGTGTCCTCGAAAACAACATGATATCAATTGGTATGTTAAGGGGAGCTTTATACATGACTAAACACATATCGCTGACAATGAACATAAATCCTGCTATAAAAGTTAATTTAACATGCGAGCCATTTGATTTGACACGTACCATGTTTCCTGCAGGGAGGAAAGAATGTTATAGTGATGTTCCCTTATCTAAAAATAGCTTGGACACAGTTCATTAAAAGCCTGGCACTAGTGAAGTGTAACTAATGCATATGATGATCACATGACATCACATGATGGAATATGTGGATCACATGCACTGCAGGCTTACTACTGCTGGGAACAGAACACCCTGACATAGTGTAGTCAAGCTGTCCATTATTGAAGATGTCATTCCAGTTCACATTGAGAAAGCCACACATCCCATTGGTGGATACAAAAGCAGCCCCTCCATAGGATATCTCAGTGAGGTTGGGAAGGTTCAAGGATCCAATGTAGGAGTTCTCCACTACAAGAGCCACAGGACCATTGGCTGAATTGAAGGTACTCTGGCCTCTGATGATGTGCAGGTTAGGTAGAGTGATGTTGGCCACTTGAGGGATGTCTCTGAGGTAGAGAGAACCAGATATCTCCTTGAGGTAGTACAGAGCATTGAAGCTGTCTTCTGTAAGGGACGAGGGGCCAGGTGTGAGCTGAATGGACAGGCTCCCAGTGATGTAGGTACAGCCACAGAACCTGGAGTTCAGAGTAGCCAGGACTTGATCATTAGTGACCCCACTCACAGACACACCTATGACATCTCCTGCACACGTTGTGGCTGTTTCAAGGAGAAATCAAAATTAATTTTTTTCATTGGGTGCCAGATGTGTAAAGCAAATCGCACACCAACACTAGTAACCAGTGGCGGCCTGGCTATACTTTATGGTAGGGAGGGCACGCACGAGAAGCGCGCAATACTGAATAGGCAGGTATAGGGGCAGTTTGACATGATATGGTATTTGACGTTTAGCCACGCCTACATATATAAGTAGTATCGTACATGTACATGTATACTGTACTATCGTACATAGTACATGCGCGCAACTGAATATGGCGCAAGACAAAAGTGTTTTCAGGCTATAGTGGGTTTGACAACAAGAGAATCACAAAATGTTCAGGAGGGACTGTCCATTGATATAACGTCTGTCCGACTCTGCTGTTCCACTGGCTACGTATACGTTCTCGGCGGCGAATTAAGTTTTAGTACATATATTCTGATACAGATCGAAGAACAGTGAGGTGATCGCAAGTTAAAGTCTTTGTTTATCTTCAGGACAAAGGTATTCCAGTTACAAGTAATACATGCGCAGCAGTGCGCAAAGACTTTGTAAAAAGTGAGCGAGTTAAAAATAAAAAAAGATAGTTGGTATCTTTAATGATGGGGCGGCCCGTGAGTCCATATTATATACATATCATGTCATGGCGTACATGTGGCATGTATTTATTAGTATAAAGCTGTATTTCATGTGGACTCTACCAGCCCTAATAATATTCATGCATCTTGTGATAGGCCTTTAGTTTACCCATACTGGATTATCTACCTAAACAATAGATAATCTACGTACATGTAAACAAGTGAGTCCACAATGTACATGTATACACCACTGAAACAGATTAATAAACAACAAAATGCCTTCACAGCAAACACCTGTACAGTAGGTTGCACGGATATACATACATGCATGCTATATAAAACTGTTAAAAAGGTTACATGTGTACTATTTAAACGCATTTGCAGATCATGTGGGATGTCTACAACCACTATATGGGTAAAGGTCCAAGTTCAGGGGGACCTTGACAGTCACACCTACATTACCTTTATCAGACCCTGAAAAACCATGGGGAAGCACTTCTTGTCCAACTTGTGTCTCAGAAGGGGTTTGCAAAGGGCACAGCTATACAATGTTGTGGATACAAGCTGCATGCATGCAATTATGCCTCCCTAGCTCTGTTGTTTGAAGAGCTGCCTTTCAGACTTGTGCAAGATGATATATATAATAATTCAGCTGCAAAGAAAACACTGGATATATGGTTGGACCACATCAATACGGCTACCAGTGATGTATCTAAAGGTGAATTGTAGAGACATAAAACTTCTACTCCTACAGTGACTGTTCTGGCAATAGAGAACCCAGCTGCATTCTAAATTGTGGTGTGCTGAAGTATGATGATGACGAGTCTGACATTTGATGTGACCTATACACCATGCAGAAACGTATATCGATGGCTATATACTGCCTGTACATCAGAAACGTATATCTGCCCTCATTGTTGCGTGGGAAAACTGTGTCGTTTATTTGAAATTTCCCTTTTTATAAAAGTATCAAGTTTTATAGTACATGTATGACAAATGCGTGTCACAGCAAAAAAACCTCATCAAATCAATCATTGATTTCGCAACAGATTTTTAATCAATTGTTAAATCAACACATGATTTCACAGCAAAATCAAGTGCACTTGATTTTACCGTGGAATC
>OX442435.1:5260159-5350495 GCA_949361645.1 Spongilla lacustris
GACAAAATACACAATTGTCTCCACATTAAACGTACAACAACCCCCCCCCCCCCCCCCCCCCCCCCCCCCCATTTGTCATAACGAACATTGCAGACACTCCAGAATCTGGATTCATTTGGTGCCCCGCCCCAATCGGGCATGTAATATTCTTAATATCCGTATTGAGAGGAAATATCAAATATGGAGGCAGCCAGAGCTAGCTTCGAAGAAAGTAACAACGTCCGGAGTGTGCAGAGTGTGGACTCCATATTCAGATACAACCACGCCCAGCAGCAAGAAATTCTTGCCTCCAAGCCGTGGGAGAAGGAGTAAGTTGCTCGCCCTACGGAATACCCGATTTACGTAGATATATTTTCTGTGTTAGTCCACACTACTTCAAAGATGTTAAGATCTCATCTCTGGCGCTGCTCAAGATGGTGATGCATGCGCGCTCAGGCGGGAAACTGGAAGTGATGGGTTTGATGTTGGGCAAGACGGACGGCCCCAGTATGGTCGTCATGGATACTTTCGCCCTGCCCGTGGAGGGTACGGAGACGAGAGTGAACGCTCAAGCGGCGGCCTACGAGTATATGTCAACGTACATTGAGACGGCCAAGAAGGTTGGTTTGGATTCCTACTCGTGTACTTGTGTGTTAATGGTTACATACAGTTGCTTTTCTAAAGAATAAATAAATAAATACTTGTAATGGATACCGGAAATAGTAGTACGGTTATTTGTGCTCATACGTGTTTTTACATACTGGTATGTACATGAAGGTTTTACTGCTACTAAATAATCACCACCATACACATCCGAACACTTATATTGGGAAACTCGACATCTCTGAAATGCTATTGATTTCGCTTTCATTATCAATGAGCACCGTTACAGCTCGATGATGATGGCATTACCTGTTCCCCAGTAGTGGGACAATGTGGCTGGGGTTGGGGGCTTGTGCAGGTTCATTTAGGCACCTGGTGCTGGTGGCCTGGGGATGAATTGTATCATAGATTGAAGAATACCTGGATACGAAACGCGGAGATAATTAGAAATGATCCACGTTTCGGCATGTGACACATTTGGTGTTATAGTACATACATGTATAGAGATAGCCTACCAAGGGCCAAAACTGACTTGCCGTAATACGAGCGATACGGGAGATGATTACGGACAGTAAGATACCTGAAACAAAGGCCAAACAGATCCTCTTAACGAGTTGCTTACAACTTTCGATACCGTTCGGTTGGTCCGTTGCTTTCAATACATTTTGCTGTGGCCGGGTTACGTTCGGCTATTCTAGCTTGTCTACATCACCCAAGAATAAAAGCACATTCAGCTAGAGAGAGAGCTTACAGATGTTTCAAACAGACACGTTTGATGGAATTGCCGCCTATTTGGAAACGCTTTTTCTGTGTCATTGGTCTGCTGTCGGATCATCAATCGCACTTACAAGGCATTTGTTCAATCAGCTACTACACAACTTTAAGTACTATAAGTGCATTCCCTACAACTGATCATGGTAACTGCGTAGATGTGTCTAAGTGCTATCTGACCGTGCAAGAGATGTACCGAAACATATATCGGTCCAGGGACGATTTAATGAAAATAACCCGCACAACTATAACTTCTACATGTATAAACATTTGCATAACCTTGGTCCACCTTTGGCTGTATGCGTTCCACAGAACAACTCTTTCTGAACATTGAAAAACAAATTTGGACTTTGTTGTGTGTGTCTGACTCACACACTATGTTATGAAACACGATGGGTCTGTGACCTGTTCACCAGGCAGTTGTACCCACATGCTAAAGCCCCTTACAACGGCTATACGTTCGTTCCACAGAGGGAATAGCATAATGCTTTGTTTTTAGAAATGAATGGTTGGAAGCATCTCTAAGCTGAGATATACATGTATGTTCCGAAGAGGCGGAAATGATAGATACGGTACCTACGTAGAGTGTGCTTAGTGAATTGCATGAACAATACATGGTGTAGTTACTAACCTGGAAAGCAAGATCAGTGGGAGTACGAAGAATGCCTAAGACCTCGATTTTTCTGTTAAACAGCAGTGAAAGTAGGGGGAAAAGCGTAATCTACAAAAGTGTTAACCGAAACACAGTTCACTTCAAAGGGTCCACCGCTTACAATTGACAATTCAACGGATCACGTGACGCGTTTCGTATCCAGGTATTCTTCAATCTATGATTGTATGCAGTGTACAAGATATGCCTACAGGCGTTTGTTTGTGTCGAATCTGTTTGAAACACTAACGTAAGATGTGTAGAAATATGCACCCATATTCAATCGTAATCACAATTGTCAGTGCTCAATTCACTCATCACGTGGTAAGGGAGCAGGGAAAAGCACACACACACACACACGCACAAGTCATGATACTACCCTGTAGTATCCGCAGTATCATGACCAATTTATGGAAGTGTAATTACTCCAGCGTTACTTTTATTAGTATGTGGTCTGGCCAAGGTGTATGTGTGCTGGGACCTGGGTGTGTGGAGATATTCGGGCACAGGTGGATGGCACCACATGCAGGTAACTTCAGGGCCCCTGTACATGTACACATACTTCAATGGTTTACAATTACTGCTTGCTGCATAATTGATTGTTTTTGTTGATGTTTGGTTATTGGTAACAACCATTAGTGTAATTGTTATCCCAGTCCATGATCTAGGAAATTATTGATAATCCTTTTAGAAATTAGTGATAACTTTTATCTTAATCTCAATGGTTGATCAAGCTCTCCAAAATCAAGCACACTGCAACTTGTGTGATTAGTTAGCTTACAGTACAGTATTGGGTTGACCTTTGACCGTGTTGTTGAGTAGCTGATATTGTTAATTTGAAATCTGTGGGTATGCAATTTTGATTACATGTACAGTGGTGTTCACCGAAAGAGGGGGAAAATGCAATAATGCATAATATCTCATGAATGGTATAATGGTATCATGCCAATTACATTTTTAGATTCAGCATCTATTTCTGAACAGAGTACATGTACATGTACATTCACTTTAATTCAATTATGACTTGTAAACAAAACAATGCACCATAGTAAACAACTGCTGGTCAGGTTGGATGTTCAAGGCTATAGCTCCTCTATTCTTTGCAGTTAAGCTACCAAATTTTTTTTTGTATGTACCCAATACAGGTGAGTACCTATAGTGTTGTGTTGAGCTCTTAAGTCTCACTGGCTGTGGAGATTGGTAGGAAAGTATCACGTTTCAGAGGGAGGCGTGGTCTTCGTGCAGTTTTGGACGATTTAGTTCGACTTAAGGAATGAAAAGTATTCCATTGCATTATGCAGTCCCTAGTACATGTATATATATTTTTGTATTTTATTGCGTTAATGGAACACCGATTTATAATTGATCAAAAGCTAACAAGCTTAAAAAACGCAGCCATTTTAGTAATCCATGACGTATCACAACATTCCATAAATAGTAACTACGTCACAATCCGCATGATGCAATACATTTACTCAAACGAATGCTTTGCTCTATATGCATGTACACACATCATAAATGTTTTATAATATGATTCAAGCAAGATCTAAATACATGTAGTTATTAAATGTGGGAAGAATGCACTCTTCGATGTGACTTATATAATTTTGCTTGCTGTTCTGCTGCACTGCTGCTGAATCCTTCGTTGTATCCACGCTCATACATGTAGTCCCTGCATTTGTTAAAAACTTTAGAGATTAGTTCCATATTGCAGCTTTTAAGGGCTTCAGGAACTAGAGTTCTTTGTTTGGTGATTGTACCATTGGCATAGGCCCGTGTGTGCTGCTTTGCATGGCACCACACCCATTCAATAGGGCTTAATTCACAGTGGTATTTAAGGTAAAAGAGGCACATGTGTCCTTGTTACTCTTCTAAAATACACTTCTGTTGTGAAAAGTCTGGGAAAGAATTTAATGTACATGTACTCCTCATATCATTTCCATTCATGCAAGTTGGATCTATGCCTCGTTCTACAAAATTTTCATACCCTTTGGCCTTCCATCTTCTAATACCATTCTTTGCACTCTGCCATTCCATGTGGTGTCTCTCATCACTGGCTGCTTACCTCCAGGACCTACATTTTTTTAGCATTTAATTGATCCTCTCCAAATTTCTTGTGGGAGGTCGAGGGAGCATTATCAAAAATAAATAGTCCTCGGGCAAATGGGTATTTGGCTTCAAATATGTTTAGTGCATTTGAAACTTGTTGCATAAGTTTATCATTATTGAAGTACCCATCTTTCTGCACTTCCAAGGTACACCTTGCCATATTGCCTAGAAATTCCAAATATCCATTCAACTCATCTACATGTACATGTATGAAGTCTGAAGCCATTATTGATTGCCGTAATGGCTTCTGCTTAAGTACATTAGTCTAATCATCTCCCCACAAATACAGTTAGCATCAAAAGTAGACTCATCATGCACCACTCGTATAAGAGGCTTCACACCTTCTGGACATGCAGGACTCATGTTACCAGGTACAATAGTTACCTTATCCAACTCCTTTTATGTAGCTAAAATCTTACCTCTATACTCTACTATGTCTTGTCGTTCATGCCCATCAAAATAAATGCCCCTCTGATGATGAATACGCCTGAATCCTAGTTTATGCAGCCATCTTCTCGCAGTTGCAACAGAGATATCTGTATTGCTAGTGAAGGTCTTCATAATCCATTTGAAAAAGTTTTGAATTGTAAGATTTGGTTGTCCTTTCACACATGCATTGTTTCGGATATACACACCAGCTTTCAACTGAAATTGCTCATCATTTGTCAAGCCACATGGATGGGAGAGTGTGGAGTGCCCTCTTTCAGATGATAGAATATCTTCAATGTCATCTTCTTCAACAATAGTCGACATGCAGCGTATCCACAACTGCATTCATGTAAAGCGTGGTCCACTTATAGATGGTTTTAGACAAATATCCAGTCACATCTGATGCTTTATCAGCCGCTTCTGACAGTTTGAAACCCCACATTGTTGCTGCAGTACTCATAATGACGATGCCTTTTGTATCTCAAAAGAAGCATTCTTTTGTATTTATGACGGTGCTGCGGAGACAGCTTTGCCAATAGTGTCTGTGTCATATTTGACCGCATCGTGAAGTGAGAAAGTTGATCTTTCGTCTGCAGCAGATGACTCCTTTTGAGAGTGGTTCATTACGATGGCTTGCAGAGCTTTCTCTTTGCATCCTCTTTTTGATGGCCACATGCTGCTTCCTGCCACTGGCACTGTCAATAGCGCTGTCATATCTCATTTGTATCTCGTTGGCCTCTTTTCAGGAACACCCGATCTACTTGAGCACGGACCTTCTGATGCATTGGTTCTGAAAAGAACCCATGGCATCGTAATCACTGAAAATATCGCCTGAGCTGTTGCCGTCAAATGCCATCATATCCCAATAGACATTTACGTGATGTTAGCAAGTCCGATGCTTTACTAAGATTCACAAGAACGGAACAAAATGGCTGCGTTTTTTAAGCTTTTTAACTTTTGATCAATTATAAGTTAATGTTCTCATTAACCCAATAAAATATATATATTTTTAATGTATACACTGGGGACTGCATAATGCAATGGAATACTTTTCATTCCTTAAGTCGAACTAAATCGTCCGAAATTGCACGAAGACCACGCCTTCCTCTGAAAAGTGATACTTTCCTACCAATCTCCACAGCCAGTGAGACTTAAGAGCTCAACACAACACTATAGGTACTCACCTGTATTGGGTACATACAACAAAATTTGGTAGCTTAACTGCAAAGTATAGAGGAGCTATAGCCTTGAACATCCAACCTGACCAGCAGTTGTTTATAATGGTGAATTGTTTTGTTTACAAGTCATAATTGAATTAAAGTGAATGTTCTCTGTTCAGAAATACATGTAGATGCTGAATCTAAAAATATAATTGGCGTGATACCATGTATACTATTCATGAGATATTATCGAAAATATGCATTATTGCATTTTTCCCCTCTTTCGGTGAACACCACTGTAAGTGGGCTGATTTTCCCTGTGTGGGGACCACATTTTTCTAAATTAAATATGAACATTTTAATGCTTCAGTTGATTTGGTTAATTGGTGTTCCCACGTTACAAAACCATTGCAATGAACTAAATTACTGTGGGATATCCGAAAAGCCAGCAAGTTGTTACCGGCATGTAAGTAAACCATCAGTAAACTATCAGTAGACTATGATCAGTAAACCATCAGTAAACCATCAGTAGACTATGATCAGTAAACTATCAGTAAACCATCAGTATACTGAACATAGATGCTGGCAACAAGTCACCTCACGTACACATGTACTTGTATGCCAATCTTTAGCCTGTTCCTGTGAGTGATGTTGCTGTTGACAGTGATGATCACAGTTTGTGTGTATGTGGGGTGTGATGTGTGGGGTGGATATGTGGTGTGTATGTGTGGGGTGTGATGTTTGTGGGGTGTGTGTTTTGTTTAGGCCTTTGTTATTTATTTTGAAAGTTGTTATGATGGCCTTGCAGGCTAACCCTTTGGGTTTCCTTAGGTTCCCTTAGGTTTCCTTAGGTTCCTTTAGGTTCCATTGGTACCAGTGCAGTTGACTTAGGACATTAGTACATTAATGTGGACCCTTTTGGTCAACTGGACTGTTGTGCTTGTTAGAGAAGCTGTGAAGGCATCCAGATGTGTAATGTAATATTGGGGCTAATCGAGTAAGATGTCTAACAAGACATAATCCAGTGCAGATGGCCAGTGTCTGCTCAGAGGTGCAAGGAAGGAAGGATAGTGTTGTAAACACAGCCCTCTTGCATATGCTAACATGTGCATGTGCGTGTGTTTACAACTCCTAAACCACATTCAAATGTGCGATAATGGATTGTCTGGTTTCATAGAGGATGTTAAAAATAAAAAGGTAGAATTGGCTATTGTAACTGGCTAACTCTAAGGCCAGGCACACACTAGGCTACATGTATATCTAAGGCCAGGCACACACTAGGCTATATCTAAGGCCAGGTACACACTAGGCTATATCTAAGGCCAGGCACACACTAGGCTATATCTAAGGCCAGGCACACACTAGGCTACATGTATATCTAAGGCCAGGCACACACTAGGCTATATCTAAGGCCAGGTACACACTAGGCTACAGTGTATATCTAAGGCCAGGCACACACTAGGCTATATCTAAGGCCAGGTACACACTAGGCTATATCTAAGGCCAGGCACACACTAGGCTATATCTAAGGCCAGGCACACATCAGGCTATATCTAAGGCCAGGCACACACTAGGCTATATCTAAGGCCAGGCACACACTAGGCTATATCTAAGGCCAGGTACACACTAGGCTATATCTAAGGCCAGGCACACACTAGGCTACATGTATATCTAAGGCCAGGCACACACTAGGCTATATCTAAGGCCAGGCACACACTAGGCTATATCTAAGGCCAGGTACACACTAGGCTATATCTAAGGCCAGGTACACACTAGGCTATATCTAAGGCCAGGTACACACTAGGCTATATCTAAGGCCAGGCACACACTAGGCTACATGTATATCTAAGGCCAGGCACACACTAGGCTATATCTAAGGCCAGGCACACACTAGGCTATATCTAAGGCCAGGTACACACTAGGCTATATCTAAGGCCAGGTACACACTAGGCTATATCTAAGGCCAGGTACACACTAGGCTATATCTAAGGCCAGGCACACACTAGGCTATATCTAAGGCCAGGCACACACTAGGCTACATGTATATCTAAGGCCAGGCACACACTAGGCTATATCTAAGGCCAGGCACACACTAGGCTATATCTAAGGCCAGGCACACACTAGGCTATATCTAAGGCCAGGCACACACTAGGCTATATCATCAGAGATAATTGTTTGTAGTTTTGGAAAGCAACTAAATCACTTTTAAAATACGCATGTAGTAGAGCATTTCTTTACTTTGCTCGATGGCTTCAAGCAGACCAGGCAAGATATGGTAATCAATATTACCTAGTACATGTACATGTATGTTCTGGGCCTAGGCACAGGTGTACACAGGTGTCCATATGGGTTACATGTAGATGGAAGAACATTGGATCATGAATAACAGATAACAGATACAGTTGTTGTGGAACTACAATGTACAGTGTACTAACTTGTACTTGTTTGGGGAACACTATTCTTTATACATGTAACTGCCCTTAAAGCAAAAATAATTTCAAAAGGGGTCAATCTCCTGTAGTGGGGTCACAATGATGTCTCATCTCAGGTATTGATGTTCCATCTCCTCCTGTACATGTACATGTACATGTAGGTGGCGGATGTGAACACATGCATATATCCATGTATCATATTGCTTATGAGCACATCTAGTTCCCCATGAACCACATCAAACGCAGCAAGCATTTGAATGTATCGTGTACTGGCTTCCTGCTTTTCCTGTGAACTGCAAAGGGTTGTGTGTGGGGCGATCTGGGCACCACATTTGGATTCCCTCCTGGTTGGGAGTCAGGAAAGGGGGAAAGTGCATGTACCATAAGTATTTTTACGCAAACCTTGCACAGCAAAGAACAATGACAGATCGGACAAACGCCTACATATGGGTGTTTAGCCTACGTGTAGGCGTTCTATTGCAACCTATGGTCCTTGCATTCAATGGCGTTCAGAACTTTGAACTCGAATGATGTAGCACTTATTAAGCATAGGGCTTCGTTTTTAATTCGCTTTGGAGCTCATTCAACTTTAGCAAGCCTACATGTAGGTTAACGCACCTATGCGTAGGCGACGATGTACAGGTATCATTAAAAGCTAAAGTTGGCATCAGAATGTCCATACTGCTTCAATATCCTGAGTGAGCTCTCTGGTTGTGGTGTATGATAGCAGAGCACAGGTGTATGATAGCAGAGCACAGGTGTATGATAGCAGAGCACAGGTGTATGATAGCAGGGCACAGGTGTATGATAGCAGGGCATAGGTGTATGATAGCAGAGCACAGGTGTATGATAGCAGAGCACAGGTGTATGATAGCAGGGCACAGGTGTGTGATAGCAGAGCACAGGTGTATGATAGCAGAGCACAGGTGTATGATAGCAGGGCACAGGTGTATGATAGCAGAGCACAGTGTATGCATAGCAGAGCACAGGTGTATGATAGCAGAGCACAGGTGTATGATAGCAGAGCTGTATGATCGCAGAGCACAGGTGTATGATAGCAGGGCACAGGTGTGTGATAGCAGAGCACAGGTGTATGATAGCAGGGCACAGGTGTATGATACATGTACATGTACATGTAGCAGAGCACAGGTGTATGATAGCAGAGCACAGGTGTATGATAGCAGGGCACAGGTGTGTGATAGCAGGGCACAGGTGTATGATAGCAGAGCACAGGTGTATGATAGAGCATAGGTGTATGATAGCAGAGCACAGGTGTATGATAGCAGAGCACAGGTGTATGATAGCAGAGCACAGATGTATGATAGCAGAGCACAGGTGTATGATAGCAGAGCACAGGTGTATGATAGCAGAGCACAGGTGTATGATAGCAGAGCACAGGTGTATGATAGCAGAGCACAGGTGTATGATAGCAGGGCACAGGTGTATGATAGCAGAGCACAGGTGTATGATAGCAGGGCACAGGTGTATGATAGCAGAGCACAAGGCAGTCGCTCTTAGAAGTATTGCAGTTGACTTTCGCTGAATCGTTACAGATTGCACACTGTAGATACTCTATTTGGGGCTGTATTGTAGACAGATCCAGCCCAACGGTCTTGCCAGAAACAAAATCGTGGTTAGCACTGAATACAAACTCATTCAGCTGAGTACCAGTATCTGAATGTATGGTAGCAGTTCGGATGATGTTATGGGTGTGGTTGATGAAAGGCATTGGAGCGAGGCACCAATGTACAGTGTACTGTACTGTAGATCTTCTTCACTTAAAACAATAAAGAATCTTGGAATTGGAATGAGTGCCGTTCACTTGGCGGTTGTACCCTTTCCTGGGAATAGTATTTCATGTTTACTGTAGGCTATTTGCATGATCTCATCATGTACCTTATGCATTTCTGTCTTCTTGTAATGCTACAGTGAATGCACCACATCTTTCAAACTTTTGTGGGAAGGGCCCAAAACTATGCATGCCAACAGGTAATAATACAACAGTTTAATCTGATACATGTAGCTATGTTATTTTTATTCCTGTCTCCACAACCACACCATGACCTAAAGCTATCATAGTGAGTATGTAATGCTATGCGGAGGGCATTCCTGCTCCATCTGATGTGCATTGCAACACATACATGTACAGTAGAACATGTTGACCAGAAAGTTGAAAATTGAATATTTAGCATTGTAACCCAGCAAAAACTGATGAGCATGTACTTGTTACAGGTGCAAGATGGAGTTGGTATTCTTGCATAATATAATGTAATACCTTGTCTATCACTGCCAAACCACTGATCAGTGCATCTGTTTCTACCCATATTTTCTACCTGTTGTGGAATGTCCCTTGGAATCCTGTCTCTTAGAGACCTGCTCATTTGAGTTTGTTTCTGTATGTGTTTGTACATTGCACATGTGCTGTTCAGCCAGTCCTGTGTGTGTGCATTGTCAGCCATATCCTATTTCACTTTCATGTACAGGCCACCTCTGAATACTGTGTTGTTCAGTCTGGAGGTTGTAGGTGTTGTCATTGCTGTGAGGGTTTGAGGTGAAGGGTGAATGTGTGGTGTGCACATTCTTATCACAGTACCGATCATGAACCTCATGAGGTGGGTGACAGGGAGGTGGAGGTTGGAATGAAGGTCATACTGTTGCTGATCTTCATGTCACCTTCCTGTCGCTCACCTCACATCAATTCCTCAATGTTTGTGCATATTTGGGTAGAGATGTTTGTGCACATGTGGGTCTTTGAGTTGCATGTCTCATTTGTGATGGTCCTGTCGGGTAACACACGAGCACTCATTCTCACTGTTGCCCCTCCCTTACACCCTCACTGTTGCCCCTCCTTTACACCCTCACTGTTGCCTCTCCCTTACACCCTCACTGTTGCCCCTCCCTTACACCCTCACTGTTGCCCCTCCCTTACACCCTCACTGTTGCCCCTCCCTTACACACTCACTGTTGCCCCTCCCTTACACCCTCACTGTTGCCCCTCCCTTACACCCTCACTGTTGCCCCACCCTTACACCCTCACTGTTGCCCCTCCTTTACACCCTCACTGTTGCCCCACCCTTACACCCTCACAGTTGCCCCTCCCTTACACCCTCACAGTTGCCCCTCCCTTACACCCTCACTGTTGCCCCTCCCTTACACCCTCACTGTTGCCCCTCCCTTACACACTCACTGTTGCCCCTCCCTTACACCCTCACTGTTGCCCCACCCTTACACCCTCACAGTTGCCCCTCCCTTACACCCTCACAGTTGCCCCTCCCTTACACCCTCACTGTTGCCCCTCCCTTACACCCTCACTGTTGCCCCTCCCTTACACCCTCACTGTTGCCCCTCCCTTACACCCTCGCAATCCCTCTCCCAGTTCAGAATGTCTATTGTCTTCGACTCTAGCCTCATAAGGTTGTGGCCTGGAGTGTTATGGGCTGGAGTGTGATGTTATGGACTGGGGAGGAGTGGTCTGGGGTGGTACTAAAAGACCATTCCTCCAAAAGGACCTCACATGTATAAAAGGTGTGTTAAGGTGTGGATGTGAAAACAATTTTAATTAGCTATGATGATAGCATATCTGGGAAATGTTAGCCAATGCAATGCATCCTCTGAATACTATACAGTTGACAAGACCATTCAAAAGGACCATCCTTATTTTGGGGGGGGGGGGTGTGATGTGGCTGTTCACACCTCTACTATCTTTCCATACCTTTTTTTTTTCACCCCAAAGTATGTACATGTATCCCCCAGTGACTAAGGCTACATGTATCCCCCAGTGACGTGTGGCTAAGGCTACCTCAAATGTGAGGTCACAATAGTTTACACAGGTTGTCTAAACTAACCTTACTACCAATCAACTTCAAAGCCATGTGGTCACTTTTATCCTTTTGCTTTTATCTGATTATGTGTGTGTATTGTGTGTGTTGTGTGTGTGTGTGGTTTGTGTTATGTGTGTGGTGTGTGTGTGTGTTATGTGTGTGGTGTGTGTGTGTGTTATGTGTGTGGTGTGTGTGTGTTATGTGTATTACATGTACATGTATGTTTGTGGTGTGTGTGTTATGAGTGTGTGCGTGTATGTGTGCTCGCTCGACACATGTGCATTTAGATGTACATGTAGCTATACTCTGGTATGAGGTACATGTATGACTACAACCCAAAGCCATGTTATGCGCATACCTGACCTGTACCTGTACCTCTGGAGCATGCCAAAGGTGGTGTGGTTTTGTTTGTTGTTGTGGTGTTGATTAGAGCTGTTGAATGCCATTATGGTGTTACCTCTCACCTGTGTGTATGCAAGTATGTGTGTGTGTTTGTGTGTGTGTATGTGCATGTGTGTGTATGTGTGTTGTGTGTGTGTGTGTGGCTAGCTGTCCACCACACCTCCATGCCACCATACATACATGTGTGCCACCTACTTTGTATGTATGCATGCATGTATTTACGAGGTCACTGTGGTTCAGTCTTTCATTGTACATGTATCTGTTATTATGTGCTGGGGAAGGGACCAGTAAAAATGGTGTGTCAAAAACAAATTGGTACAATCTTTGGCTAATGAATTCTTTTCATCACTAGAAGGGTTATACATGTACCTGTTTCTTTCGAAGCGTTTGTTTTTTGGTGCCCCTCCCACCCTCCCATATCCCTACTGTGGGCGTGGCATCTCAGGTCCCTCTCTCAACTTTAGAACCTGAAGAATTGCACCTACATGTACATGTATGCATCCAAGTACACTCCACACAACATCACACACACAAACACACACACACACAAACACACACACACAAACACACACAAACACACACACACACACACACACACACACACACACACACACACACACACACACACACACACACACACACACACACACCAGCAGAGCAGGAGGAAATCTTTCTGTTGCTATCAGTAGGGTCCATCCATCTGCCTGTATATACATGTATGGGTCCAGACAACTATCACTTACCATTGTACATGGCATTCTGTCCATTCAGCTGGTAGTTGATAAGATACCAGCTGTCCACTGGTCCCATGTCAGTTGTCAACAATACACCTCTCCAATTTGCCCTTCCCATGGCCCCCCCCCCCCCCCCCCCCCCCCCCCTGCCACCTATGCCCCACAATTACCCACTCTGGTACACAATGTACATGTATGTGAGCTTGCTGTAATGATGTTGTTATGCAAGTGAGTACGTGTACATGTAAGAATATGAATTGTGTGTCATGCCCCCAATACAGTGTGCTTGTGGACATGCCCCCCCAATACAGTGTGCATGTGGACATGCCCCCAATACAGTGTGCTTGTGGACATGCCCCCCCAATACAGTGTGCATGTGGACATGCCCCCAATACAGTGTGCATGTGGACATGCCCCCAATACAGTGTGCATGTGGACATGCCCCCAATACAGTGTGCATGTGGACATGCCCCCAATACAGTGTGCTTGTGGACATGCCCCCCCAATACAGTGTGCATGTGGACATGCCCCCAATACAGTGTGCATGTGGACATGCCCCCAATACAGTGTGCACCCTCATACACCCATATGATGTTGAGACCCAAGCTTGTAAACGTGTGTGTGCAACTGGGGTGGGTGTCTAGACATACATAGTGACACACACACACAATGGGAAAGCACATGCTTGTGCAATGGCCCTCCCAGAGATGTCATAAGGTTCTCTTTTGTTAAATTTTCTGAAACATCTCCCCTTTGGTATGTGTGGTCCTTATTGCCACCTCTGATGTGGTTAGTGGCAGGAGTGTCAAAAGTTCTGTTTGCTAAAATAAGTATTATTGCTCCATATTTTATGACCTTTTGATTGGCTTTCAGGTGGGAAGGCTGGAGAATGCCATTGGTTGGTACCACAGCCACCCAGGGTATGGCTGCTGGCTCTCTGGCATTGATGTCAGCACACAGATGATGAACCAGACCTACCAGGAGCCCTGGGCAGCCATTGTGGTATGTTGTCAAGGGGGAGGCAGGGAGGGGGGGGGGGGGGGGGGGGCTTAGCTGTGTTCATTCAGGACAATGTCGGCTCTTCCATTGGCAGGTGGACCCAATCAGAACAATGTCTTCTGGCAAAGTCAACCTTGGGGCATTCAGGACATACCCGAAGGCATGTGAATGGGCGTGTTGATAGTGGGTGGATGGAAGGGAGGAGGAAGAAGGAAGAATGAGATAAAGAATAAAAGCTGCATTGTTTGGAGGGGATAATTTTTTTGGGATGGTGTGGATGTGTTGAAATGAACATGTGTGAGATGCTTACCATATATGGTATGCTCCTTGCACCTTATAATTTCTGTTGTCCTGGGCACAGGGCTACACACCTGCCTCCGAGGGGCCCTCAGAGTACCAGACCATACCGCTGGAGAAGATTGAAGACTTTGGTGTCCACTGCAAGAGGTAGGGTCCCTGTGTGGGTGTTTATTAGTAACCACGGTAACTGTAGTGCTCCCTGTGCTTTTTCTGAAAGTGAAAGGGCAGGACATGTTGCATTGGAATGCATCAACTTACTCCACCCATTATTCTAATTAGAGCCCTTGTTTCCAAACAGGTACTACAGCCTGGAGGTGACGTACTTCAAGTCTTCCCTAGATTCACACCTGCTTGACCTGCTGTGGAATAAGTACTGGGTCAGCACCCTCTCCACATGCTCCATACTGACAGTCAGTGCTGTGTGTGTGTGTGTGTGTGTGTGTGTGTGTGTGTGTGTGTGTGTGTGTGTGTGTGTGTGTGTGTGTGTGTGTGTGTGTGGTATGTGGGTATGTGTGCATGTGCACGTGTGATGCTTATACATGTAGCTTCTCTGCCTCCTTATGCTGGGCTTTTATTAGAATGCAGACTACACCACTCAGCAAATGGCAGATCTGACACAGAAGCTAGAGAGAGTTGATTATCAGGTCTGGATGCTGAATGTGCTAACTACAGGTGTACTTGTTCATGTGGTGCTCTATAAAAAGAGTTCTTGTCTCCTTGCGTGTACTGTTTGCCTCCATTCATGGAGGTGCATGTGGTCTTGTACATGTACCATATTACATGTGTGCTTATTAGAAGGTATGCGTGACTGGAGATTTTCATATTCACTGTTTGCGGAGCAGTGTTTACATCTGCACTAGTTTAAAAAGCAAAACCAAAACTTCCAAGTGTTTTACCAGAACCATGTATGGTACATGTACACCGGTACATGTACAGTGTACATGATACATGTATCTACTTATTCCATTTCTTCTGTAGGTGGCATAAGTACATAACATTGTGTATAGTGCACTTTGGTAGGTCTCTCCAGTCCACTTGACTCACAGGTGTACATGTAATGGTTGATCTTTGGGGGGGGGGGGGGGGGGGGGGGGGGGGGGGGGGGGTTCATATGTCACATACAGGTGTAATGTGCATCAGGAGAGGGGGGGGGGGGGGGGGGGGTATTATATTCATATCATATAACTCCAGGTGGCATGTGGTACATATCACTCCAACTATGTTAAGGTGTTCTCTCTCCCTCACTCACTCTAGTCATCTACTAACCCATACCGTTTCGGCAAGGTGTCCGATGCAGGTGTTGGGCTGGGAGGGGGAGGAGGTAAAGGAGAAGGTCGACTTACCAAAGCTGTACAGGACTGGTAATCCTCACCACCTCACAGCAGGTTACATCCATAAGTATTTTCATCTCCTTTTTTTTTTTTAAAGCTCCAAGGCTACCATTGAAGTGCTCCATGGTCTGATGGGACAGGTGCTCAAGGACCGGCTGTTCAACTCCCAGGCGCCATAGGTCCTGTTTTTGTGGTGCTTGTGCGTTTCCTGTGATAATTGGTGTGACAGTTAACTTTTTAATAACCAGTTGTACTTGTGTGGTATCCGTTAAAACCTTACAAGTGTTCCGTTCGGACTTTGTGCGGCAAACACCTGTTCCGAAACCGCTAATTTTTACTGTTGTATTGTGCCAAATTTGCGAGTCAAGCATTCTTGTGCAGCTATACCGCTAACTGGCTGGGAAAGATGACATTCGTCTTATTGTCGGTACTATGGGCATGTGCTGTAGCGCAGATCCTTCCCGTCGACCCGAACACTACCCCGGGCGTGTCGTGTGAATTGATAGTCAACATATCCTTCTGCAAAGGAGTCAACTACTCCCATGCGTCCTTCCCCAACTTCCGAATGCAGACAAAGCAGTCCGACGCCAACAGCGAACTAATGCAGTTCATCCTCCTTGTCAACTCGGCATGCTCGAACGCCCTGGTTCACTATCTGTGCTCCGTGTATGCCCCATTCTGCGAGGCAAGCTACCGCAAGATCCCTCCGTGTTCGAACCTGTGTACGTACGTGCGCGACTCTTGTGCCCCCAAGCTACAGGCGTATGGGATCTCATGGCCGCCACAGCTGGCGTGCGATCAGTGGCCCGCTTACGGAGCGGTGTGTTTCGGACCGCCTACGGAAAAGCTGTCTACGCTCGTCATCCCTAGCAACCCTCTCTTCAATCTACCCAATGCGACCGCGACCTCCACCGTTGCGACCACTCCCTCCTCTACTGGTGGCAATAACAGCTCCTTAGGCAGTGGCGACTGTCCCATGGGCATGAAAATCCCCGCGCAGTACTCCGAGTACACTTTCGGCGGGAAAAGCGCGTGCGCGGTGAGCTGCAGCAAGTCGCCCTACTTCAGCATCGCCGAGACGGAGAGCTCAGCCCCTGCCTTCATCCTCGTCTTCGCGATCACGTGCCTCCTCTTCACGCTGTTCACGGTCGCCACCTATCTCATCGACCGGCGCCGCTTCCACTACCCAGAGCGACCCATCATCTTCCTCTCTGGCTGCTACCTGTTCATCTCCATCGCCTACATCGTGGGCGCTGTTTCCAAGCTGAGCGCCAGCTCGTCGTTCGCCTGCGACAGCGCCACTTCGGACGCCATGGTTGACAACCAAGCGGCCGTGTTCCAAAGGCAACCCAGCTCGTCTGCGAACGTGTACAAGCAGGCCAGCTGCATCATCCTCTTTCTATTGGTCTACTACTCCCACATGGCGGCCGCTGTCTGGTGGGTGATGCTGACCCTTACCTGGTTCCTGGCTGCCGCCCTCAAGTGGGGAGAGGAGGCTGTCGAGCGCCTGTGGGTACTGTACCACATTGTTGCCTGGAGCGTCCCCGCCATACAGGTCATCATCATTCTGGCGTTGAGGTTGGTGGATGGGGACCAGCTGGCTGGCCTGTGTTACGTTGGCAACCAAAATGTGGTTGCCCTGGCAACCCTTGTCTTCCTACCTCTCCTTGTTTACCTTGTTGTTGGGGTTGTATTCTGGGTGGTTGGGTTCGTTGCCCTCATCAACATCAGGGAGCACCTGAGCCGGGACCCGCCCAAGGCCCAAAAGCTTTGTCGTCTCGTCATGAGGATTGGTGTGTACGCGGCTTGCTACATACTCCCCAATGTTGTGCTCCTGTTACTGCTGGTGTACGAGATTGTGCAGCGGAAGATGTGGGAGAATGCCATCGTTCAGAACCAAGGTGCACCGATGCCAAATTTTGCTGCCTTTCTTCTCAAGTACCTGATGATATTCACAGTTGGCATAGGCTCCACCTGCTGGGTCATGACTCAGAAGACCTTTGCTGCTTGGCACAAGTTCTTTGCCAGCTGCAGTTGCAGGAGAAGTGCAAAGAAAGAGTATGAACCCTCTAAGAGCCAGTCTGTACTCTAGTTGTCTCTCTTCTTTGAAGGACACGCCTCGATCTCATTCCCTCCTTTTTTTTTTTCTTTGCTATATATTTATGTTCCATATAATGTGCTTTTGTTGTAAGCATTCTGTACCACTGACCAAACTGATCAAAGAGCGCGATCCTTAATTGGTAATTGGATTAAATTGATCATCGTTGGGCGGTGGCTATGTCGAAATTACATTGAAAGACAGGTATTCACACTGTACCATCATGACACAATATAATGGAATCGCACTCGTTAATTAGCTAGCGCATTAAAGCATATGCAAGTGTGTGTGTATTCAGAGATAATATATATTAGCTTTGGTGTAGTTGACAGGTTGTTCCGTACCCAGGCCCAGATTACATCACCGCTACGCGGTTCACTCTCGCGGCCGACCAGCTCCAGCCGCTATGAAAATATAACATGCATAATTGACGCGTAAAAAAAAAATCAATGAGTATACTAGTTGCATGTAACACGCTTTATTAAGTGCTCAAGGCGGGAGGTAGTAGTTTGGGCCTAAAGCCAAGACCCTCTGTGACATACAAATGTAGATCGTTGCTCCATAATAGTGATAATACCATGCGCGCCAGAGGAATTTGTTGTCAATAAAACTTTGTTCCGAGGGAATCACCACATCGAAGGTAACAACCTTATTTGGAAGTCGATAGCCTTTACTCCAATCGAATAAGGACTACAAGCCTCGTGCATGTATAGGATTAATAATAAGAGCAGACCGGTAAAATTATCTTGATAAACACACTGCGTTTGTATGCACTGAACGCACATCCTCTCGTTACAAGCACAGAGGCGGGATTTTAATAAACCCATGCACAAGGTACTAGGTACACTAGCAAATGAAAACAATGAAATAATAAATAGCATGTTTCAGAGCTCACGGTTGACTTATACTGACACCTAGCCTCGTCCCCAGGCCCTGATTTATTAAAGTTACGGGGGGAAAAACAGACACTGCCAGGGTCGAAGCGCACATGCGCTAGTTTGTCCCAGAATACCTGGGGTAACCGTAATTTCCTTTTGGAAACCATTCCATATACTCGTCTGATTTCGCGATGGCGTATGCTGCTCGCCTGATTTCGTTCGTTAAGACACGATAAAGAATAAGCCACCGCTTCTCGGAACTCAACAGAATACGCCATCGCGAAATCAGACGAGTATACGGAATGGTTTCCAAAAGAAAATTACGGTTACCCCAGGTATCTTGGGACAAACTAGCGCATGCGCGCTTCGACCCTGGCAGTGTGTTTTTTCCCCCCGTAACTTTAATAAAACAGGGCCTGGGGACGAGGCTAACTGACACCATAACCTATATACGGTTATTGGTCAGGTTGCACGGCTGTTTCATTCCATTGAAAAGTTGGACATTAGGTCTCGTCCCCATTCCCTGCTTGACTGAACCCTAGTTACCGCATGGCACTGGAATGTGGCTTATTCTTCTTTATCCGTACAACGTAAGCTCACTTTGAATCGATATATCAGTCAGGCGTCCTACGAGGACTAAAACAGTATAAGTTTCATCTTCGTTGTATTTACATACGCGCGAAGAGAGGGCCGAGACTACATGCGCTTTATTTTGAGTTGTTCGTGTCAATAGGCTTTTTTGAGAAATCCGCCCGGCCAAATGAAAAAACTCTTTTAGAAACGTGTACTCAAGAGACGGCTGTATTTGGTTCTGTTTAGGGTGTAACGGGGCTTATTTTCTGCGCGTCGTGCCAACGCTTTGAAAAGGGCAGATTTATTTACGTAGCGAAGTGGTCCTCTCATATCGTGTATGTGCGAAACACACATAGGCCCTACTAGTATGCTTGGAAAACAAAAATCACACACTATTCTTTGCATTTTCTATTTCGACTTAGCTTTTCTGGCCTCAAAGACTCCAGTTTGGAAACACACTTACAATCAGGCGTACTAGCCCGACCTTCGCGTATATTCGGGCTACGCCTAATAATTAAGTGTCCTTGGGCGGTTGGCCATATTCATATGTCCTGTACGACTGATTGAAATGGTTGTGTGCTTCGTTACCCCATCAGCCCAAAGCCTGCATGCATTCATGATTGCACATTTCCACCCATGGTGTTCGAGTGCTGCTTCTTGTACTTGCACGCTCTGGAGGGATATCAAACAGTATCATTGCGTATGTCTGCATGTCAAATAAGAGCTCCATTGAAAAGGCAGCACGGGTATATTTTGTTTGAAGAACTCGTTTTCCACCCTTATATAGTTCAGTTATGACCAAATACTCTCTGACAGAACCAGTGGCGAGGTGGCTTGTCTGTCACTGGGGGGGCAAATACACAGACTGCCGCCCCCCCCCCCCCCCCCCCCCCCTCCCCCACGCACACACACACAAACACGCATGCTGCTTTTCTGTCAGAATTTCTTACAGGGGCGGATGCAGGATTTTGGCGAGGAGGGGGTGGGTTCCACATGGAAAATTGACGCGTTGATGATAGGGAGGGGCGCGCGCGAAGCGCGCGAAAATTTTTGTGGTGCGCGTTCTAATTTTTCTAACTAAGGGCAATCAACACCAATAAACTGTGCCTCTGATCGAGCAGCACGATAACAATAACAAAAACTGGTAGCAATTAACACGTAGCCGATTCTAGATCTCATGACATCAGTCAAGCCGAAGTTTTGGCCGGAACTATTTACAACTACATGTATAGAGCAATGTGTTTACCTGCTATAAATATATACACGTGCGGTGAAATCCCGCCTTCTTTCTGACGTTCGCTATTGATGAACTCATCCCCAGCATTATGACTGCTACATAAATAATCATCTTAATTAAACACATTTCGCTTGGCGGCTGGTGCGCCCCTATCGTCATTTTGGCGCCCCCTTTTTAAGGCCCGCTGGGGGGGCAATTGCCCCCCCTGCCCCCCCCCGGCCACCTCGCCACTGGACAGAACTTCTGGACATGACGTCCATTGCGTGTTTTCCATCATAGATTAATAACCTTAGTTATTAACCTTAGTTATTAATCTATGTTCCATTGTCGTCGTATGTCAAATTTATACAGATGGGTGTGGCGACGTGCATTATTCATTAGTTGCATGGTCCCGAGTAACCGTGTCGTTCTCTCACCAGAAAATAAGCCCCATCATGTACTAAACGCAAAGGTGAAGTACAACGATCGCTCTTTGAGTAGGAGAAGTTTTTAAAACCATCTGCCGGGCGGGTTTCGAGGTTGCCGCCTGAGCACTTAATGAAGACATTAAAAGGCATGCCTTCAATAGTACCATGCGCGGCAATTATGGGCCAAAGAAGAGCGTACTTTAACTGTGCGTATCATTCTTTTTAAGTACGAAATTGGTTGTGGAATAGCTCAAAAGCATAATGGTTGTGTATATTGAATTGGTAGTGGCAAGCAGCGCCTCTGAACGTAAACCACAAAATAATTAGCTTCTCTAGGATCCCAAATACCAAAGTACCGTAATGTTCGAATGTGTTCTAATTACAAACCTAATGTCCAGCTCGAAACAGCCGTGGTTGCAGTTTGTCGTGTTTTATTAATGGCTTATACATATTATGATGTATGGGGTAAATGAAAAATTATAGCATGTACATAAGACATTTGTAATAAACGCGCAATTCCGTCATTACACACACAATCCCGACCATGTAATGTAATCCATACGACGGTGATAAAACAATTGCAACATCGCATGCAAAAATTAATTTTGATATAGCCGTGCACAATTTCGTTATACATCAGGGGCGGTCCCCCCGTGACAGTGGGGTCTAGGGCGAAGCCCCAGCCGCTGTTTTGCTTTTGCATTCAGTTATTTAGCATGAAATTCACATGCAGTAATATCCTAGTCTCGTACCCAGACCCACACTCGCAGTAGCGGATGGATTACATCACCGCTACGCGAGAAATGGCGTTGGAAGTGTGACGAGATAGCGTGGTAGCAACTTAATAGCAGCAAGTTGCAAGCATATAGAACTGACTAACATAAGAAAATATAGACTATATATGCACAAGCAGTCTGTCACCTGATTCCATGGGTTCAATGCGCAAGCGCGTACTCATTACACTGCTCCCTCTTTTCAATTAATGAGCGATGAAAGGCCCATAGAAGTCTGTCTGTTTCCGTACACGGTTTGGATACCTCTTTGGAACCGGTATCATTCTCCTGTGGTCCTCTGGCACCGGTGCAGGCTCGGGAATTTCTGCGTGCCTCATCGCCGGATCAGGTTCGGGTAGGTCAATTTCTGGAGGCGGGGCTGCCAAATCATCGTCTTCATCCAGAAGCTGCAAACTTCTGCTTGTATGTTGTTCCACTTGATGGGCTGCCTCCCCACTATCATCATTGCTGTCACGCTGTACCATGTTATCGCCTTCTTGGTCCAACCTGATCTTCGCTGGGCAAGGTTTAAGTCTATCAAAATGCACTATTTGCATTTTTGTGCCTCGTATTCCCTTGATCTTATAAGTGCTGTTGCCGATCCGCTCTACCACCTTGAATGGCCCCTTCCAGGGACAATGTAACTTCCGAGACAACCCTCGTGGTACAGCAGGAGAATGCAACCAGACAAGATCGCCTTGATTGAAGGGTGCCCCGTGAACCTTTTCATCGTATATAGCCTTCTGTCGTTTGTGTTCGGTCACACATCTGTCTCTCACTAGTTGATAAGAACTTTGTAGGTCTTCTTTCAACTTCTGCACATACTCTTGGACTGGAACTTCCTCAATTTTACTGCTACCATACATCAGATCAACTGGAAGCTTCACCTGTCGACCAAACATCAGAAAGAATGGACTAAACCCTGTTGAAGCGTGAACGCTTGAATTATACGCCAGGCAAACCCTGCGTATATTCTGCTCCCAATTAGAAGGATGCTTTCCCACTGTTGTTGATAACATATCCAGCAGAGTTCGGTTAAATCTTTCTACCATCCCGTTGCCCTGTGGATGGTACGGCGTAGTGTGGGTCTTCTTTACCCCAAGAATATTGCATATCTCCTTCACCAGTGCAGATTCAAATTGCCGGCCTTGATCGCTATGCAACTGCTCTGGTGGTGAAAATCGGCAAAACATCTCATCCACGAGCTTCCTGGCTACAGTCATTGCTTCTTGGTTGGGTATACCATAGGCTTCCACCCATCTGGTGAAGTAATTTACAGCCACCAAGACGTACTTACTTCCCTGGTCTGTTTCTGGAAGAGGGCCCATTATGTCCACACAAACTATTTGCAATGGGTATCCAGCCTGGATTGTTTGTAGACCCGCCTTCCGCTTTGGGGCAGCTGATTTCCGTGTGCAACATATAGCGCACGTTGCACAATAATCTTTGACCGCATCGGTACATCCCGGCCAATAGAAGCGCTCCTTTAACTGTTGCAGCATCTTCTCTTCGCCCAGGTGGGCAGACGTAGCCCCCTCATGAAGACTCCGCAAGACGTCTGCCTGAAATTCAGTCGGGAGCACAAGCTGAAGGTCGGATTCATTTCCGCCAAGTCTCCTTCTCCACAGAATACCATTTTTAATGCGAAGAGATTCCCATTGTTGTAGTAGTTGTAGTAACAGGCGACTCTCTCGACTCCAAGACTTCGTTACATCCAGAGGGGGTTGGTGCCCATTCTGCACCGCAAGGTACACTGGCTGGATCTGATCGTCATCAAGTTGATGATGCCCCATGTTTCCAGGATCTTGTGACACAGGTAGGGGAACGAGAACCCCTACAGTTTGCTCATCATCCGACAATAACTCCTTCCGAGTCACGCAATATCGCCTCTCAGGTCGGCTCAATGAGCGACTGGCATACGCAGTAACCACTTCAGAGCCATCATCCTTCACCTGCGACAGAACAGCTCCAATGCCAGTATCACTGGCGTCCGTGTCCAGCACGAATCTCCTACTATAGTCTGGGTAGGAAAGGACAGGGGAAGAGACCAAACATGCACGCAATTTATCAAAGGCATGCTGACACTCTATGGTCCATTCAAAATTGCTATTCTTCTCAGTGAGACGCTGAAGTGGTCCAGCAATGGCTGCAAAATTCTTCACGAATCGTCTGTAGTAGTTCGCGAGTCCTAGAAATTGCTGCACTTCTCGTCGGGACTGTGGGGTGGGCCATTTTGCAACTGCCTCCGTTTTGCTCGGGTCGGTGGTGATTCCCTCGGCTGACACAATATGTCCAAGAAAGGCAACACGTTCCTTGCAGAGACGACACTTTCCTGGTTTCAGCTTCAGCCCCGCCCCCCGGAGCCTTGCAAGAACGCCACCGATATTGGACAGGTGGTCTGCAAAGGATGTCCCTACTACCATAATTCGTCGAAGTACACAAGGCAGGTAGACCATTTCAGACCACTCAGAACTCGATCCATTAGCCGCTGGAAAGTGGCGGGTGCGTTGCATAGCCCGAAAGGCATTACACGAAATTGGAATAATCCTTCCGGTGTGGTGAACGCCGTCTTGGGTTGGTCGTTCTCAGCAACTTCCACCTGCCAGTAGCCACTAGCAAGATCCAGCGTCGAGAAGTATTTCGACCCGACAAGAGTGTCCAATGTATCGTCCACTCGCGGTAGCGGGTACGCGTCCTTCCGTGTGACTTCATTCACCTTCCTGTAGTCGATACAAAATCTGGTGGACCCATCCTTCTTCTTTGCGAGGACCACAGGTGAGGACCACGGGCTTTCCGAATGCTGAATGGCTCCTTGGTCTAGCATTTCTTGAATGAGTCGTTTCACTTCATCCCTGCGAGCCTGTGGAATGCGGCGAGGAAGGAGGTGGACTGGTTGAGCATCGCCAGTGTTGATATGATGCTTCGTCACTGCGGTTCGACCCAGTTCACCGCTGCTGAGAGAGAACACATCAGAGTATTCCATCAAAAGTGCATACAGCTGCTCCTTTTCAGCGTCACTAGTGTAGTTCCCAGATTCACACACCATCTTCCACAAGGTTGACTGGTCTTCTTGCGATAAATTAGACTTCTTACTAATTGCTGAGACATTGACAGTGCAGTCGTCGTCGATAAGCTCCATCTTTGCCAAATGCACTCCTTTGATAAGAACGACCTCTTCATCGCGTGGGTTAAGTACACGTACGGGAACCAGGCCATTTCTGCTGGGACATACCAACCTTCTAGCAACAATCACTCCGAGCCGACTGGAAACATCACTCTCAACGAACCATGTACCCCCGGTAGCTCCACTTGTCTGCTTCACCATCAGCTCCATTTCACTGCTTGGCGGTACCACAATTTTCTCCGCAGTCAACAGCCCGACAGTCTCCCCGAGGGCAGCTGCAGTGTGAGAGCTAGGGCGGCACTGGATCTGCACAGATGGACCGTCACGTGGAAAAGCCAGGAGCTTTCTACTGCAGTCGATCAGACATTTATGCTCTTCTACAAAATCCAGCCCAAGGATGGCTTCGTGAACGGTGAGGTCACTGGTAACAATGAGCATCACATCCAGTGGCACATTCCAGCCTTCCAGAAACACCTGAAATTTCCCGAAGCCCCTCACAGACAATGGGGAACCGTTGACACCAACCAGTCTCTTGCCCTTCCACTCTTGGAGCCGCGGTCCCCCTGGTGATTCTTTGGAGATCCGGTTCCAGACATCTTCACGTATCAGCGACACGGCGGCTCCAGTATCTAAAACAAATTCAACAGGAACAGACAAAATTGCACCCTTAATACAATAGCTACTTCCACATGACACAGACAGGGTAGGTACAATGACAGGACTTTCTTTGGCCTTTAGGCGTTGTCCCTCGAGTGGTTGGCCTTTACCATCGAGGGGCTGGAGTTTCCCGACTGCTGTTCGACTCCACGACTCCGGCAAAAACGCGCTATGTGTCCCTTTCTACAACAGGTCCAGCATGTCTTTGCGGTAGCCCACTTTTTCCTCTGCTCCGCGTCCACGTACTGCCTCGGGCTTCCCTTTTCGCTGTCCATGCGCAGCTCCAAATGGTGCAGCCTTTCATTCAGTGCCTTCAAAGTTTCAGTCAGTGAGTCGTCTCCTCCACGGGAAGTATCTGCACGAGGTGTAACCACAGCCACAGCTGCAGCGTTACATTCCTGCACGCTGTCTGGTAGGGGAACTGTAGCGCTAACTCGTAGGACATCAGCAGTTGTAAGATATGACTCCAGCTCTATCGTCGCAATGACAGCATCCTCGACTGTCTTTGGGCCCTAGCCTTCTGCTTTACCCCGAATGCGACTTGAGGGTTTCCTATTTCTGTCAGAAACTGGTTCAAGGCGAGGCGCTCTCTTGCTTTGTCTTCTAAGTCTCCGTAGGCCTTGTCCGCAAGTACCTTCAAGGCATCACCAAACGACGCCCAGTCCTCGTCTTTTCGCCTCTTTCTCGAATGAAGTTCCGCTACGTACAGCTCACGCTTGCTGTCAGGGTTGAAACGCTTGTTAAGGGCTACCATAGACTCACTAAATTTCTCTCTGACAGCTCCCGGGAACCTCATGAAGGCGGTTTGGGCCTTCCCCGTCAGTCGTACGCGCAGCCATTTCAATTTGTCATCTTCCCTCTCCCACTTGTTGACGATAGCTACGTTTTCGAAGTGTGCCGCCCACTCTGGCCAGCTCCCTGTCACACCGTCGTACGGTTCAGGCAGCACCAGCGGTCGCTGTGCCATGTCGTCTAGCCGACTACGCCAATGTGACGAGATAGCGTGGTAGCAACTTAATAGCAGCAAGTTGCAAGTATATAGAACTGACTAACATAAGAAAATATAGACTATATATGCACAAGCAGTCTGTCACCTGATTCCATGGGTTCAATGCGCAAGCGCGTACTCATTACAGAAGCGATAATGCTAGCGTACGTTTGGGTCTGGGTACGAGACAGTGATATCCAATACATACATCACGCGAAATACGGATTACTAGAGCCTGCATGGATAGTGACTTCATTCTTTACAATGCTATGGTTCCTACTGCTCAGCAATTAAATTCCTGACGCAAAGTTTTTGTGAATTTGCGATCGAAGCGTGCACGTGGCCATGAACCAGCTACATGTCGGTCTATAAACGACACTTGTATGTTTTACTATAGTATTAGTATTGTTTTCTGAGGAAAAGAATCTGAGATCCATCCCATTGATTCACCTTCAATTACTGCTCACACGCACCATTAGATCGCACGATTAAATACTAATTAACCTCACATGCAAAATAAAATTTCTTTAATAGGAGGATTTAGTTACATCGATATAGACCCCGCTTGGCTAGAACGATGTGCAAGCTTGCAAATCCAAGGACGGTAACATGCAGAATGCTGCATAAATTACAGTATACATTACGTCATTCTTCACTTGGACCTCCCCCCCCCCCCCCCGGCCCCCCCCCCCCCCCAAATCCGCCCCTGAACATGTACACGTAAGCACAAGGAATTGAGCTAACGCGATTATAATAATTATACATTCCCCATGTCGTCTTCATTCCTTATTCAGTACACCTTCATTCATAAATATAAATCTTGGTGTCGGTCCAGACCCAGTTTTTAGTTCTCACTACAATAATGAAATTCAAGAGTACTAATAGTCAGTGGCACGTGATTACATGGCTTTGTCCATCGTGGTTGTTGGATCGTGTATGGTAGATCTTGTGAGGTTAGTGGTGTATGCATCCGAAGAGCGTACATGTATAGCGCTTGGGCTATGTGTGCGGTTATATGGCATCCCCCCCCCCCAACTCACACGCACTGATGCACACACACAACCACACATACCCAACTAAAAAACACCTTGCGCCTACACTAAATACGTGAAACTGACAAAAGCATTTAAAGAATAGGTTTTAGCTGATCCCAAACGCCTTGTGTGACAATTGGTGCGTATTCTGGTAAATGTACAGGTACACTTGTATAGGCCTACTATTTTTAAATGTGCCCAAAGGTATTATCTTTGCCATATACACGAGCCTGCTAAAGCATGTTTAGCGTACCAGTAAGTTCCTTTGGCAACGATCTCTTCTCAAAATGAAAAACCCAAAAACGTGGGTGCTTTTTAGGGGGTGTACCTAAATTTAATAGCCCCCGTACGTCCCCAACTATAGGTGTTTTCCATGTAGTGCCATTTAATAACCGCCATTTTCTTACAGCGTACATGTATTGCTGGAGCGTTGTTTTGTAGTACCAAATAACTAAATACTAAGTCTTTGTTATATACATGCATAGGAGAAGGCTGTTGCCTACCACATGTGATGTACCGCTATAAATATTCATTTCTCCACGCTCTGTAACTTTTAAAGTTACTAATTCATGTAAAGTACGTAGCTATGATTCAATGTAGAAGTTAATTTCCTTAATGCAATGGGCTATTCCATTATTTAATTATACCCCTATGAATGATAATAAAAGTTCTGTGTCCAGGGGGGGTATTCGGAATATGTGCCAGAAGATGGTCATTTAAATGCCTGTCCCCGTGGGATTAGAAGGTATATAATAGAAGCTTGTCCTGACCTGGGGGGTGGAGTGGTGGAGATATAATAATTTAAGCTTGTCCTGGGGGTGGGTATTTATTGTTCAGGGGGTACGTTCGCAAATATTGTCGTCATAGAGGTGTACCTTTTAAAAAATGGAATAGCCCAATGGGATTGTTGTGTGAAATTTTACTCCTATCACCTCACTTCACCTTAATGTTTGATGCCATCAGTACAATTATGCAATCTCTTCTACTTATGCCACCTATACACATTTCTATATTGCTTAGGCCATGTGACCAATATTTGTGCTTTTCAATATGCTGATGTGCCTTCCGTGTGGGAAAAATGGTATTTGAATCTATCTGACAATGTGCACCAGAATAAAATTGTTTGTGCAAAAGTTATCTTGATGTCACATATTCTGCTCTCCAGCTATGTACCTCGTCTTCCAAAGCCAGGAGAAACTATCCATGGGACCGAGTTCATCAAAGGATTTGGCGGCAAAGGTGCCAATCAATGTGTAATGGCTGCCAGACTTGGTGCTCAAACTGCCATGGTTGCCAAGGTGAGTCGTGTTTATGTTTATATTTAGTTATATGTTTATGGTTATATTGACATTTGCGTTTAATCATACAGCACTGTGTGTGTGTGTGTGTTGTCACTATGGTGACCGCTCTATTCCATTGCAGCTGGGGGATGATACATTTGGACACTCTACTCTGCAGAATTTCAATGATAATCACATTAATGTAAGTTTGATCTTGATTTGTACCCAGGTATGTACATGTATTGATTTGTATGCATAGGTGTGGGTGTGGTTTGTGGCAGCTTATTAAAAATGAAGTGTTTGTGGTATTAGCAATTGAGATGTGGCCATCTTGGGTCAGCACATACATGTTCCCTACATGGCATATTTTTATTGGGTATGACATGAAAATTAGCCTTGTTACATGTAATGAGCATAGCAGGGAGAAGAGCAAATGTTAGAGATGTATACAACTTACTGTTTTTGCACAACAGTAATATTTTCCACATAATTGAATGCTGTGTGACATTTGTCAGTATTTAGTTTCTTTGAGCCATTCACGTTATAAGCAATGGAAACGGAACAATCAGCCAGCATTTCTGTACAAGAAACATTGAATTATTAATTGTTTAGTTATAAGGTAATTTGAAACGTGTATTTTTGATCACAGTGCCTTGATAGTAGAATACAGTTAAGGGCACAAATTGTATTGTACATGTAGGTAACTTCAGTATCTTTTTGAATGGTGAGCTTGGCTGCTTAACTCACAATGGCTAGAATTTTTGGCTCTGATTTTGGAGTTACTTCAATGTTAGCAAAATTCTTGACAATTTGTTTGACTTAAAAATATTAATATTAGTGAGAGGTTCCTGTGGCACCATATGATTTTTGATAATTTTTGTTGGCAAGCATGATATCAAAGTCATTTTCTTCTATTTGTAGGCTTGCTCCATTTATCATAGTAGAACTGTGGCTAAGATTACTCTACTAAACTTTCTACATTTATCATACATGTACGTGTACACGATGGAATATGCACAAATTCATGACTCCTTGTCAGAGTTTACTATTATACATGTACATGGACATGTCCTATTTTATCTTTAGTAATACTAATGCCAATGAAAAGGCTGTCTGAATTTTATGTACATGAATGTAACTGTTTCTTGTACAGCTGATTGATTGTGAAAATCCAATTCTCTTGCTTTTACACATGTACATGTAGCTCGAATGGTTCAAAGGTACAAAGTAGCTTTCAGTACACATGTACATGGAGTCTGTATAATGTATTTGAAGTGATTAGTTAAGTCCTTGTAATGGAGTATACGCCAGTGTACATGGTACATACACATGTACGTGTAGTTTATACATGCATGATCAAAAGTGCAAGTCCCATGCATGAATTCATGGAAGTTTAAGCGGGTACTGTATTGAAACCCTAACAAGTACTGAGCTAGTGCTTCGACATGTACATGTATTGGCAGTCCTGTATACACGTATGTACATATACATGTAATGTGACCTTTAATCAGCGTGTGGCTATTGTTGCTTTGTTCTATGCACCTTCAGTGTGATTACGTGACTCTTACGCCCGATGTGTCATCTGGTGTTGCCTCCATCACCGTCAATGAGCAAGGTAGAGTAGGTTGGGAAGGTCATTGTGCTGAACATTAAACTTGTATTTATTGACCACTAACTTACATGTACATGTACATGTATGTGTACATGATATTTATAGCAGTTTTAATCGTAATTCTTTAATAGTAACAATATACATGCATGTAGGTACATGTATGTACACTTACTGTGGTACATGTACATGTATTAATACATGTACATGGTTCGTGTACATGGACATTTAAATTCATTTTCTATGGCTTGTCAATTTTGGTTTTAATTAATCTTTAACCTTCCTATTTTCTACAAGTTAAATGGATTTTCTACCAAATCATATGGACAGATTGCAAAATAATATTGAATCTACTGTGGTAATTTGATCTTCAATTCTGGTACTTATAAATATAAATGCACCCCTGTATTGCATGGAGAGCTGGGGTATTGGAATGTAGCAATGTAACTTCAAGTACAAACAAGTAGCTGGAATGGTAAAAAAAAAAAAAGAATGAGGTGTGTGTAGTAAGACAGGTCTTTGGCACTTTGCAAAGCAGTTGAAGGATCAGAAAACCCAGAACTCATTAAACCTGGATCACAATGACATTCATAAAATATTTACCTACAATATTAGGTTTGTTTGTAATGCTTATTGTCTTATGTGAGTTAATATAATAAATGTCCATTAATGAGTACTTAAATTGTGTAATGGGAACTTGATCTCTGAAGCTTGTTCAAAATATTGAAGTTTAATAATGTCAGGTGTTAGCGTGTTATTTTAAAATGAAAAGTCACATACTTAATTTACTTGTACATGTAGGAGCAATGTTTGAAGATTACTCCTACACATACTGGGGATGTGGATAAAGGATAAAGAACTTTTGTTTTGCAGGAGAAAATGCCATTGTCATTGTCAGTGGAGCCAACAGTTTGCTGAGTCCCACTGATGTGGAGCATGCCACTGATGTCATGTCTGGTGCCAAGGTTTTGATTTGTCAGCTGGAGGTGCCCATGGAAACGACACTGGTAGCCCTTCAGATGGGTAGGCAATACAAAGGTGAGTGCTCACTGCTGTCTCCATGGCAACCGTGCATCTTTGCTGTGGAAGGTTGATGGGAGGGGTTTGTAGTTACACTGCACACTCATTGTCAGCAGGTTCATTTTGTATCCTCCCCTAGCTATCACTGTCCTGAATGCTGCACCAGGAAGGGTTCTTCCACAGGATGTGTACGACAATGTGGACATTCTCTGTGTCAATGAGACAGAGGTACACTTGAGAGGATCACATTACCAGCTCTGTTTCTTTTAAGTGCAATTGCTTTGTTCATCATGTGCATGTGTCAAACGTGTGCATATGTGCACATGTAAGGTTTGGTAGAAGATGTCATCTCCATTACTAGCACAAAATTGGAAAACATAAAAACTGGTTTTGAAACTGTTATATCGTAGCGGTAGACATACAGTACATGTACATGCAAGTGATATTGAAATGAATTCTTATGTGCATGCAGTGTGCATATATACATTATAGCATACATATTGTGTTAAACAACATGTAGATTGTGTTTTGGCATCCATATGGTATCCTATTTGTATTAATTTACTTTATTGCGACTCTGCTTGTTGTATTTGATTCAGGCTGAAATTTTGACAGGCATTGCTGTCCCGAGTATTGACAAAGGCTACATTGCACTGGAGGCACTGCGGGCCAAAGGTCCTCCGCGTGTTGTCCTTACAATGGGAGAACAAGGTGTATTGTATTCTGATGGCACCGGTGTAATGCATATTCCAGCTGTGAAGGTGGACGTTGTGGATACTACGGTATGTCAAGGTTTACATGTGTTGTGGCTATAATGCAATGTACATGTAGCAAAGGCTTTAAAGAAACATTTAAGAATTCTACATGCAGTTTCTGTACAGTGTACATGTACGTGTATATGTGGTATCCGAAATGTTGTATCTTTACACACATTTACATGTATATGTATTTGGTTTTGATGCATGTATACATGTATCAAAGTCTATATTCATCATCTACATGTACATGTATCATAATTCTGGTATTAGCTGTTAGCAAATATGGATCGAACACTTTGGTAAAGGTAGAATGAAAATTGCTTTGATTTGCAAAGCATTGTTCATGTACATATACAAGGCATGCACAGTGCTATATTTACAAAGACCCTAGCTATGTACATTGTGTATGAAACATAAGCAGATGTATCATAAAAGTGTTCATGTGCAGATGTTTGCATAACTCTGCATATGAACACTTTTATGACATATGTCTGCATATTCTTCATAACATAGTCTGTGCAACTCTGCATACAGTATCTGTGGCCAAATGATGGGACTCTAAACATGTACATGTAACAGAAAATTGTACTCAACATTACCATACTGTATCTATGACAGTGTACGAGTTATTAGTGTGAGAAACCTCACCTTTTCTGAATTATTGCTGTTATTGCCAGAGATCGTATGATGTGGTAGGTTATGTTATGTTTTGCATTTGTTGTTGGTGTAGTTTTAATTTTTTACTGCTATATCATTGCTCTTTTGATTACAATATGTAAGAAGCTTTATAATTGTTACTTTCCCATTGCAAACTCCATCCATTTGACTTCATAACTCCATGCCTCCACAGTTTAGTTGAACAGATGTGACAAAGTTAGAAGTTATGAGTTCATGCTTCCTAATCCATTTGGCCTTCAAACTAGGGAAAAGATGAATCATGGAGATAAAATAGTGCCCAATATTGTGTTAGCAGTGGCTATATGGAGGTACTAAATGAAAACATGTTTAGCCAGGTATCCAACTAAGCTCATTGAAGAAAAATATTTAGCACATGTTAGTATCGAATTGCAAAGTCAGCTGGCAAATGTCAAATGTGCTAGTATAGGAATATTTTGATTTCCTAGATATCCACTCCCATAGTACAGTGTAATTTAAAAACAAGTGCTGCTCTGTATGCACAACAACAATGAATAGCAGCAGGGGGTGCAACAACAACTGTTGGCAGTGTGTCATCGTCATCTCTCTCACACATGTCACTGTCAGCATCCTCTCTCTGCTCTTTACCTTACATGATCAACATGGTAATATGCTTTCTCTCTTGTCAAACTTCTCTAATTGGGGTCAGAGGTCCTAACACCTTGTCCGTCCGTCCCCCCCCCCCCCCCCCTCCCCCAAAAGAAAGGCACTTAGGTGTTGAGTGCATAAAGCTTATCTCGGGACCAAACATTTAGGACAAGACATGTTGGTGGTCATGGCTTCTGTTCTGTCACTACTGGGTCAGAGAAAGGAAAGCCCACGTAATTCTGCTGGTGGCTTACCCATAGCCGAGTGTAAGCCTTGGTTGAAAAATAAATCAAGCCAACTGATAGTGCCTGGCAGGTGGGGACAGCAGTAGAATGATCCTTTCCTGTCCAAAACACAATGTGATAGTCGTAAGCACATAAGGGTCACTGATGCCATGGGTAGTACTGGTCTGTTTTCCTTAAACAGGTTTGTGATGGAAATTCCGTACTCGTGAAAATTTCCCGAAAGCTGTTTGCAGCCCTTCCTTTCCCAGCTATTTCAGCGTACATGTAGGTCTACATTGTACATGTATCTGTCGTGTTTTCAGCCCAGAAACCCGTAAAGATTTTAGACTAAAATGAATTTGAGCGTAGGCAGAAGAACACATCCACAGAATACACTGTATGTGTAGAAGCCTATTCAAATGTTCTGAAATAGAATCCCTAGGAAGGATGCACATGCAGCAAATCACACAGATAATTCTAGATATGAAAACATACATGTACATGCACAAGTGTTTGACCTTGACCTCATACAACACCTACCCTGTTAGCCTTGAAACCAGGGCTGTAAGGCCAAACTTCTCAATTCTGTGTCTCTGAGACCTCCGAGGATGTCCTGGGCCATACTTTTCTCCAGTTGGTTGCCGTGGGTTGTGATACCCTTGTTTCTGCCTTGGCAGAGCTGGGCAATCACTGGTTCTGTCTGTTGGTCAATCTGTACATGACTTCATCCTGGGTGGATACTGGTGTTTCACCTGCTTCTGTGGTCTCCTGTGAGAAGAGTAGTTAGCTGCTTTGGATGTCTCCAGGGCAAGCAGGCAAAGGAAGCCTCCAAGTCACAGATGTCCAAGGATGGTCACCAAATGGAGAAAGTGGCCACAATTTTCAAGGTTGGAACTCCTGATACGCATTGTACTTTGGTCACAGATGTCACAAAGACCCAAGATGGGTACCTGCCAATGTCACCAAGGTTTTCGGCTCCCACAACATTTAGGTGTGAGTGTTTCCTTAGAGATGGCAACAGAACATCTATTTAGCTCTCAGACTGATTTGTCGTCCAAAGAGGAATTCACTTGGCGAATAACCCAGACTGAGTGGGGGTGTGCCTGTACTACATCATCATAAACTCTTGCAGAGCTGATCTACATGTACATGTAGGATGACTTTGTCTGGCCTACATAAATGCATAAATGTCTGCACTAGCCGTTCTGCCACTCTGTTGGTAGCAGGATGGTAGGGCATTCCTCTTTCCTGGCACCATGTCTTGAATTCTGAAGGTAGAAATGAAGAAGAGTGGACAATGGTGTGAGGATACCCAAAGTGGGCGAAATCCTTATCTAACAGATCTGTAGTTACCTTGGAAGATACTGAAATGGTGGGATGAAAGCAGGGATGTTTGGAGTAGGAGTCAATTGATAACCAGCCAGTTAGATCCCATAAATTTGGATCCGGCTCCAAGGTTTCTCAGGTAGCATCCATGGGGTATCTGGCTGTTTACCAGGTCTGTTTTGGTGATCAGAGCAGGTGCTGTGCACACTGACATACAATGATTTACAATGTCCTCATCTATCCTCAGCCAGTAAACAGCTGTACAAGCCAGCTGCTTCGTTCTGTGCATCCCAGAATCCCAATTATGTAATATCAGTAAAACTGGAACCTGCAAGCTCATCGGGACCACCATGAACTGTAGTCAGAGAATTTCGAAATCTACCTAAGTTATTTTCCATGCTGGCTTGGTCCTGTTTCAGTTTGAGGGCACAGTGTGTACCGCATGATGTTTGCAATGACAGGGTTATGCGATGGCTCCTGGGCCAGTACACATGGGTCTGTAGGGTTTAGTTGAAAGCCAATAGCACAGACCATGTCAACGTCTGCCTCCTTTTCCTCCCCGTCGAAGCCTTTGTCAGGACCACTTGGAAGTCGACTTTGAGCATCTGCATTCCCATGAAGACTGGTCTTACGGTATTCAGTTCAGGAGTACTTAGGGCTCAACGTGCCAGTAAGGGCTGGGTCAATCTATGGCAGATCACCCACTCAAAAGGCACCACACCATCTCAGATTTGTATGAATTAAAGTACACATGTTCATCATGATTGGGAAAGTAACCAAATGCACTATCACCTCATTAGCGTTATCTGATTGCAAGATATTGTCAACTAATCGTCATATTTAAATCACTGACCCTGCATCTCTGACTGCTAACATCTCTGTCAGTAATTTAGTGCAAGGTATTACTGAGAAGTTAAATCAATGAAATAGTTCATTATCCAATAAAATTAATAATTTTATTAGGTTAATTAACTCATAATTGATTTCTTCATTTGCAGCGCATGTCAGGTTAAAAGGATAATAATACATAAGAAAGCTGTATCATCAGAGATTTTTTTCAGATCAAAATTGAACTGGCTATATCTATGGTTATTGAGTACTAAACAGTACAGTCTGCCCTCCTTATAAGCTCCATGTTTGTTCCCTGAGCTTATAAGGAATTTGAGCTTATAACGAATGTTGTTTTTTTGCGTGTACCTACAATAACATTATGAATTTAAGTACGCGTCAAACACATTGAACTGCATTTTGTCCTGTAAACACACCAGATGCCTAAAATCCTCCTCTGAAAAGATGCCAAAATTATCTCCTACAAACTGTAAAAGTGTAGATACACTGTTCTTTGCCTCAGTCAATGCATTGACTGAGGCAAAGAACAGTGTATCTACACTTTTACAGTTTGTAGGAGTCTTGAGTTTCTTCTTCACCTCCATCAAAACCTGTATGTGAAGTTGTTTGACCCAATAGCCTTGCTGCAATTTCTGCCATTGTCTCCTCCCCTTCTGTCTCCCTTTCTCCAGGATCCATTACCCAATCAAGTGCTGCCATTCGGGTCACTCCCGGTTCAACAGGCAACCTTGCATGTGATTACAGCAGCTATCTCCCTTAGTTGGGAACTTTCTCCAGCATCTGCTGCCATCAGTGCTGCTCTGTCTGGTCTCATTTGCCTGATCCAAGTTTCAGGCAGAACCCCTGACTTGCACCAACAGTTCAATACAGTTGTTGCCGAGATGTCCTGCCAGGCAGCTACAAGCCAAATAATGGCCTGAATGTGTCAAGAGTGAAGAAGATATTGTAGGTACATGTAAGAGCACATCAGTGCAAAAACCTATACAACAAGTAAACAAAGACAGACCTGCTTAAGATTGGCTTTAAGTGACAGTGCCTGTAGATCCTGACTGGGATCATTGTCATACTGTTGGACCATGTAACGAGCCAGCTTGCCTTTGTAGTGGGCCTTAAAGGCAGCAATGATACCTTGGTCCAAGGGCTGCACAACTGACGTGCAGTTCGGTGCCAGAAAAAGGAGCAAAAGATTGCTCAACCTAAAGGCATCAAAGCTGCCCACTTTTGTAAGTACTGTATCTGCCACACCATGTGAACTGGCATTGTCCAGCAACATCAAGCAGTGACGCTGTTGCGATATAAATTGCTCGTTCACACTCTTAGACCAATCAGTGAAAACCTGCAGAAAACCGCAGTGAGTATGAATTATAAAGTAAGCTGAAGCTCAACATGTGTGTGCTTACCTCACTACGCATCCAAGCCTTCTTATTGCTATAATAGGACACCACAATATCAGGGTTGAAGCTTTTCCCAAAACAGCGGGGCCGCTTGTATTTATGAATCACAATGGGTTTAAGGCGCTCAGTTCCACATACGGTAACAGCTAGGCCCACTGTTATGCGATCTTTTACTTTCTTAAAGCCTCTCACATCAGTAGTTGTGGTGAGTGTACGATCAGGCTAAAGTAATTCAAAAGTTTCTTTCACTACATGTACATAAAATTAACCTATTTATCTCGCTATTTATTGGAACATATCACTCACTGCCTGTCTGTAGTATAAACCTGTCTCATCAAAATTGAAGATGTCATCTGGTCTGTAGTGGCTCAGAATATCAGGCAGCTCCCTCTGGGCTCTAGCCACACCTTGCTGGTCAGCACCACCAGCTTCCCCGTGAAGGTGCACAGAAAAGACACCATGACGTTTTTTTCCATTTGGCTAGCCAACCATGGCTAAGTACATCAACAGTGTGATCATCATCTGGCATTACGCTTGCAGAAGAGGTAGATGGAAGGACGGCTGGAGGTGTGGTTGCAGATGTGGGTGTGGCTGCTGATGTGGAAGTGACTGCTGAAGGAGTGGCTGCTAAAGACAGGGGTGTGGCTGAAAATAATGGAATGGCTCCAGTGTCTCCAGATGTAAGAGGAGCGACTCCAGATGAAGCACTTATAGAAGCTACAGCTCCTCGTCGATCAATTTGCAGGTGCATGGCCAATTCTGATGCCTTTGACAGCATCAGAGCATCTGAAAGCATTCCGTTGCGCTCACGTACGCTGGAGAGTATGTGGACTAATCAGTTTATACATTCAAACTGTATGACAATAATCTTTTACCTTTTAAACCAAGAAAAAAGCCCCTCATCTAGTAGAGGTCACATTGGGGCACGCCTCCTACACCTATCTTTCTCTGGTTCGTAAGGGCTCAGATCGTGGAATCCAGCACGCACTGCTTTCCCGACCACTGTCCGACAGATATGCTTCCCCGAGATTTGGCTAAACCACGCAGCAACTTTCTCGTCAGAGTCACCCGTGGAGACTTTCCTACGCGCAAGCTTGCATGCATTTCTCGTCCATCGTGAGCTTGTTCCTGGCTTTCGCAGTCGATTGTGCGCGTGCCTCCGACATGGCAGCATGTACATATAAAGCATTATGCGAACAAACTCTGAGCACGCATGCTTTTTATACGATTGAAAGCGGAACGAATGCGCCTTTGTGCACACAATAAAGTTTCTTGTGCTAGTTTATATGCGCTGACTGTGCGCAATTGTCCTGTCTTTGTTCAGCCGCAGATTAAAGCGCTGTACAATGGTACCCTTTCTTATCATTATGCGGCGCATACATAATCCCATGATGGAACACGAAAGTCGAATTAGCTTATTAGCTTTCACACAGTATGCACTGTTAGCTTTCATCTTAAATGCAGTATACACTGTGGTAGCTTTCAAGTTACATGCAATATACACTGTGGGTTATGAATTAGTTTAGGTACACACCCCTGAGCTTATAAGGAGGGAATGAGCTTATAAAGTGGTGTGCTTATAAGGAGGGCAGACTGTAGTGTTATTTATTTATACTTGCTTAACACAAGCTGCTATGAATAAATTGTGGTTGTAATGTAAGCACAACAAAGCATGAAGCCATACATACTTTTGGTTGCCCCTACAGTCTCGGAAATAAGCACATTATCACCTCCGCATTAGTGGTAGTTTTAATGCGATTCACCAAGGTCTTATGGTAACTGCTGGTGTACTTAGCAAAACCATATCGATCTAACCTTCCCTTATGTAATGAGTTTCATAGCTTACACGACAGTAAACAGGGTTGCGCTCTATGTACACATTGTGGGTGTACACCATTTAATTTGCAAGAAAAAGGAATTATAATACATTTTAAGAAAAGATACACAAGCACCAGTTATTACGCTGAGGAATTTGTGAGATAAGCGTGCACACATACACAACACACAAAGGTCTGCATAATGTAAAAAGTTTTAGGAAGCTAGGGCATTTTGGAAGTGGAATCCTTCACATGTAAACAGAGTTGTCGAGCTGCATCCAGTATATGACAGTCACCTAGTCTGGCACCATATGCATGCAACTTTTCCAACAAGGGTAATACTTCACTGAGTACTTGTGTTTTATCCATTGGATTCTCAGAAACATCTGCGTCATTACACACCTCACCCTCCTCATTCTCATCTATCATTCCTTCATCTTCTAAGTGAAGCCATTGGAGGAGCATGTTACGAGCATTGTCATTCACTTTCTGTGCTGCATTAGCAACAACATCAAGACCAACATTACTTAACATGCCAGCTACACTCAAATTACTTAAAGACAGATTACAAAGCTGTTGACACATCAGTGCAACTGTCTCTGACTCAAGTTGTTTAGAATATTCAACAGCATCGGCAGTTATCTCAGTGTTGTCAAGAGCAGGGAGGCAACGGGAATGGACAAAGCATGCTGCAATACATGAAGGAGAGATACTATCCCAGGATTGCTTCAACAATGTTATGGCATCATGCACATGTGGGGGACATCCATATTGAAGGCCAGCACTACCTTGAGGGAGTTGCTTGGCCATGTCCTGCAGATCACTATAGTTGTCAGCTACTTCAACCAACCTAGACAAAAGTCTATTCCTATAGCCTGATTTGAGTGCAGCAATAATCCCCTGGTCCATTGGCTGGTACACAGATGTAATGTTAGGAGGAAGCTTGAACACTCTGATTTGTCCTAGAGGGTCTATACAATGTTCATCATGTCCCGAAAAACCATCAAGTACAAGTGCAACAGGGTCCTTGGTAAACAGACGGATAGTTGGTACAAATACTTCATCCCACCACTTTTTGTACAATTTGCTATCATTCCACGCGTTCTGCTGGTTGTAATATGGCACACTAGGGGGATTATTCTTGAAACATCGTGGAGCCTTTGCAGTCCCAATGACTACTGGTACAATTTTACAAGTACCCAAAGCATTCGCACACATGATAATCGTAAGACGCTCCTTGGCCTTCATGGCCTTCACACCACGACCAACTTTACGCACATCATCTTCATTGGGCAATAAATAACTGCGATTAGGTAGAGCTCGAAAAAACAAGCCCGCCTCATCCATGTTGAATACGTTGCTAGGATGATACCCATTGAGTTCGAGCCTAAGTTTCTGCATACTTTGTTCCGCCGCCACTAAGTCCACCTCTCCCGCTTCCCCATGAAGATGAACACTTTTTGTTACGCTAAACCGCCATCTCCAACGCGAGAACCAACCATCAGATGCTTGAAATTTACGTACACCTTGCTGCTTCGCTACGTACAGAGCACGGGCTTTTATAAGGGCTCTTGATACAGGCAGTGGCTTTCTGCAACCCCGAAGCACTCTAATCGAACGAAACCACTCAAAAACCGCCATGTCTATGTTAGGGTGCTTAGCTTTATTTGAAGTGAGTTTGGAGTGAATGGGTATATCACACCTTGTGATACATTTAACAACTGTGTCACTATGCTTACGAATGTTAGAAACTTGTCTTTGACTGATTTGGAACTTTGCCGCAACATCAACTATAGGTTTACCTGTCTTTAGTTCATCCAGTACCTTCTTCTTGTCTGATACGCTGAGTGCTGTTCTCGCCTTTCTGATTCCTACTGGTCGACCCATCATTGATGCTATGCCACGTGCGAGTCACGATTTCTAATGAATGAGCACCTTTATTTGCATGTGAATTTATAGCGGCAGAAAGTACACAGTCTTGTCATTCACATCTACAGCAGGAATCATGTGTGAAACTATGAGGTAAGTGAATTTTTTTTTTCACACCGTAAGGGCTCGATGTTTCTATAGCGCTCCAATCTGCAGAGCTGGAGCCACAGCGCACAACTGTGCGTGGTTACGCTGTTTACATGTAGTTCAGATGAAGAATTAAACCTGCACAGCAAGTTAGCAACGTGTTCATGGCTTTGCCTACACACAGTGAGATGAGTCACTATGAAGGGGGTATGGTTATATATGGGACCGACACGCACACACACACACACACAGATGGATGTTGCAGTCAAATGCCTGTGGAGTACGATCAGGTTAGGCTGGCTACCGCTGGGATTAAACTACACGTAATGCTGCTTTTTTGTATTTGTAGGAGCCATACACACTTGTAAGAGTATAATGTACGCATGCATGATGATTATAAGTCACGGAGGACTTAGTGTGTATGTGTATGTATGTTGTGTGTGTATGTGTGACACGCTGAGTCGGCATCATTTCTATCTCGCAAATTCCTCAGAACTGGTGCTAGTGTATCAATTACGTGTTATTTGCTTAACATGTAATTATTTCTTGCAAATTAAATGGTGTACACCCACAATGTGTACATAGTGCGCAACCCTGTTTACTGTCGTGAAGCTATGAAACTCATTACATAAGGGAAGGTTAGATCGATAGGGTTTTGCTAAGTACACCAGCAGTTACCATAAGATCTTGGTGAATTCCATTAAAACTACCGCTAATGTGCTTATTTGCGGAGGTGATAATGTGCTTATTTCCGAGCCGTGACTGTACTTCCATAGTGTTGAAAGCTATTGCATGGTTAGAGTGTTCAGCTACTGTCTATCTTTTCTGCTGGATAACATAAAAGTAACCCATTCTTCCCTTGCAAAAGTACACTGCATGTACTTTTCAGATGGTTGTGCAGGGTAATATAAAAATCGTTGTAATATTATTAACCTGTGTCACCATAAGGGATTGTTTGCGGAGTGGCATTTCTTTGCCACAACACATGGTGGAACTGCATGTGATGGGATTGGTGGAACAACAAAACGGCTTACCCTTAAAGCTAGTCTGTAGCGACCTGTTTCAAATCATATCCTTACCCCTCAATACATGCTTGCATTTTGCGGGGACAGCATACATGATGTGCATTTTCACTTTGTAAGTAATGAAACTATACATGAAGTAGATGCAGCACTGCAGCAATGGTTCAGTGAATGCCACACCCTCAAAGGTACTCAGAGGTGTATCATAGATACATGTATGTTCCCCTATCCACAACTACTTTGGCAGTGCATGAGGTTTCCTCTGGACCATGGGCCAGAGTAGTCAGCATTGTAGAGACATTGCAAATTGACATCCGTGATGTGGCCAAAGGAAACTATGTAGCGTGCATATATGATAAGAAGGTGTGGTATGGTATAGTAAATGATATTTCTGAAGAGTTTGGAGACCTTTTAATCAAGTTCATGCACCCCAGTGGCCATTATGAACAAGTTTGTTTGCCCTGAAGTAGATGACACATGCTGGATTGAGGAAAGTGATATCCTTTGCACCATTGACCCACCTAGCTTGACCAGTTCGAGAGGAGGATACACCCTTTCACATGAATCACTCAAAAAAGCTTTAACAGCTCGTAGTCTTTGGGATAAAATGTATTTGTAGGCCCTGCATGACATTTACCTTTTTCCTAAGTTGCTGCAGGAATACATGTATAACATTGCTATCCTTTTATGTAGTGCATTGTCAAAACAATGAATTTAATTATACTTTTAAAAATGAAGTGCTGCTACTTCCCATGTTTAGGTTCTTGATGTATAATATTAGCCACCCCAAGTTTTTAACATTTATACTTAATTATTACAACACTATTATGTAAATATAATACCATTGTACAATAACTTGTCCATAAGCTGCTAAACATTGCATCACACGTTATTGGTTAAATAACTTTATTGAATACCTAATATAGCACAATGGTGTTATGAACCATGGTTTTTGCTTCCCAATGATACCTTCTATGTCACTCCAAGACCAACAGTTCAAAAGATATGAATTTTTAAACATGTTAAGTAATAAATACTTAAAAATCAATTTTCTCAATATCTGATAGAGATACAAAGGTGATAATTGGCATCAGTACTTTCCCTAATATAATAAATATATTTGAAAGATATAAATCAAATCTGAGAAGATGTGGTGCCAAAATAGCATCTCTATCTGAAAAGTTCCAAGGTAAGAGAGAGGCTACCCATTCACTATCTCATAGCGACTTGTTGTGGGTGTGAGAGGTGGTTTCACCAAGCATTGGTCCAAACATTCCTGGAGCAAAGATTATCATCAGCACCAGCGTCTACTTCGAAGCTGAGCTGCTGACCACTGATCTGAATGTCTTGCTGGAGTTGGGGGACTGGGTTTATTGTCTTGACTGACCAGCGTTTCCGTTTATAGATAACCTATACAGGATGGCTGTCCTCCCTTTTCTGCAAACATACTGATTGGATGTGATCTGTCTTCTGGCAGGAGTGGCAAATGGATTCCTTGAATGGACAATCCTTGGCCCCGTGGTCTGTTTACCACAACATGGGCATGTGCTTTGGGGAAATCAGCCTTGTGACATGCATGTAGGGGCTGCCTTGGAACTTGAGCTCTCCCCACTGGATGGAGATGTTGTTTAGAATTTGTCCTGTACCTTGTTCACTGCAACCACCTCCTTACCCAATGATCCGTACATCGTTTCTTCAGCCACCTTAGCCGCACCTTCAATTTCGACCGCCACTGAGATTGCCTTGGTGAAGGTTAGTTCCGAATCCTTTACCTTGAAAAGTGCCTTAAGAACTGCTTCATTATTGACAGAACACATAAAACGAATTCTCATAGATTCTTAATTGTAACAAAATCGCATGTGACGACGTCCTGGCGGAATGGACTCACAGGGTAGGCGCTTCATGCCAGACCAGAATTTAAAACTTTTCCGCACAATGTACCGAGTCGGGTAAAATTCACATGAACTTGGCTTTGTCGTCAATGGAAAGTTCATTGATGCATGTCCTTTGTTGTGAAGCCATGTTGCTTAACAGATTGTACATAACCTTGCTCTGGTTTGTGAAAAATATCTGGGCCACTTGGTTGCCAGGGATAGCGTTAGTTGCCAAATGCGCCAAGTAGTTGGTCCAGAGTTCCCAGGTTGATTTGAACGACAAAAAGTGGGAAAGTGGAACGGTCCAACCCCTTGGTAATAGCTGTGACAAAGGCTTCTGTTTGTTTGCACTGCTCTTCCTCTTCTGCTGAAACAGCTGAAGAAATTCCTTCATGTTTGCCATTTTGAAAGAAGAGAATGTGTGGTCACGATGTTGATCGAGTCCACAGTAAGATAGAACGTTTCCCTTGCATGATCCTGCCGACTCCGCCAGCAAAATCCTGTCATGTTCATGTGCCCAGAAAACCCGTAAGGATTTTGTACTAAAATGAATATTAGCGAACGCACAGTCAGGCAGAAGAACACATACACAGAAATCCTATTCGAGTGTTGAAAGATGCACGTGGGCACAGATTCTAGATATAAAAACATACAAGTGTTCGACCTCATACAACACTATCTGGTCATCATCCTAGTCCATCACCCATAAGGTGAGGCATTGCAAGAAATTGCCAGCTTTAGTTTGGGATGAAAATGCACACAGTCTCGTACTTAGTAGCTTGTTCAAGATGTTGCTATAACGAGTTACAAGTAACCACAATTTACCAGAATAATGGAAGAACAGCACTTTAATACACCTGATACCAAATTCAACCACTTGACAACATTCACAAGTTAATTAGTTTGCAATTACATAACGTTTATGATATTACATCTCCCCCTCCTTAGAATTTTTGTAGATCTCTGAACTGAGGTATAATGTAGATGTGGTACATGTTATTATGGAATGATTTGTGCTGAACTTGACCGTTCATTTTTTGACAGGGATAATGTAATCTCAATCTCAATTTCCTTTCTGATCATAACCCAGTAGTGGTATGAGGTGTTATCCTGTATTGAAAAAGGAATCTTGACACTTGGCACTCTAGTGAACTACATGTATCTACTGCCATTTTCATCTTACCTTTAAATGTTTGTACCATGAACACAAAACTGATTTTGAAAGGCTTCACAACTCATGGTGCATAACTTATATATCTTGGTATACAAATGTGGCCCATTACCTGAGTCAGAGTTTGACTTTTCAGCTTCTGTATGTCCACAAGTGATTAATACAAAATGAGTTCTCATATAGCCTCTTCCAGTGAATCCTTAATTGTAACGAAATCGCATGTGATGGCGTCCTGCCGAATCTTCGTGACCAGCTCGAGAATGGACTCACCAGGTCAGAGCTTCATGTCAGACCAGAATTTATAACGCTCACGCGCATTATATCAGGTCGAGTCAAATTGAGTTTGCATGAACTCGGCGATGTCATCAATGGAAAGTTCATTGATGTCCTTTGCTGGTGGCTGTTGTGAAGCCATGTTGCTTAACAGTTTGTATGTAACTTCGGTTTGAATATCTGGACTACTTGGTTGCTAGGGATAGCATATAAGCTGTCATGATAGCCTGAAAATGCGCCCAGTAGTCGGGCCAGAGTTCCCAGCTTTGAGCAAATGCACAGACAGGCAGAAAAACACATACATAGAAGCCTGTTCTAATGTGTTCTAGAATAGAATCCCTAGGAAGGATGCACGTGCAGATCACACAGATTCTAGCTATGAAAACATACAAATGTTCAATCTTGAACCTTGATATACATGTAATTTGACCGCAAACATTAGCAAAATGAAGTGGTATATTGCTGTTTCCACCAATCCATTTGATGCTTGATGATACCACGCATTTAATACTAAAATTCCAGGAACTCTGGCAATCACCACAATCATGATGTGGATCCCCAACCTTTTATATCAAGAGTAGGACCATCTTGCGTATGAAAGGTCCTGCAAAAATGCATGCATTCTTTCCCATGGTTTGTATGGCCGTTTTCAGGGATGTAATGGCGCTTCTGCTGCTGGCAAGAACATTCCATTTGATGCTTCCCATAACCCTTAGTTTTAATATCTTGATCCATACTGGCCAACACAAAACCTATGGCTAGACTCTTTATTAAATGGCCATTCATTTAGAATTGTGGTTGACATTAACTGCTCTGTTGCCACCATCCTGAACTGTCAGTTCTAGCTGTTTGTATTCTAAAGGACTAAAAGCTTTTGCTTTCCTTTTTTCCAGCTAATGCACTCTGCCTGAATGCTGCATCCACAATCCTCCCCTGAGATTGATATGAGCTATCAGAACTATGTCTATTCCCCTCCTCTACTTCATCCTCTACCTGGAAATCCTGTGACACGTCGTTAACTGCTGTACGGTTTACATTGTACCTGACGAGTGCACGGAGCAGGAGTCTAACTTTAGTCAACTCTGGGCTTTGGGGTGCCCTTCTGTTTGGGGTGTAGTCCATCTGTGGGAGTGCCTACCTTGCCCAGTGAAGAGGCTCGCCCCTACGTGGGGGGAGGGGCATACATGTACCTCGTTCACCCCCTAACACTTTTATATAGAGATGTAAGTGATGTAATTAATTATGTACACACGTTATTCACTTGGCTAATGATATGGAGAGAGTATATATGTAGCGACGAAAGGTTGCACTATGCCATTTGCCCAGAGTCTGGATGATGGAGTCTTCCATGCCGACCTGTGCTGCTGTGGAGAATGTGTGGCTGGCAAACTGATCACTAGGGAGACCTGCTGCTTTCCAGTAGCCTCTCAACTGAGTAATAAACTGTGGCTTTTGTTATTGTTTTACCTTCACCATTGATGAAGAAGTTGCCCCAGTGACTTACTATTTGGTTTATGTATGCAAGGATTGCAGTGACTGGACAGAACGTGGGTTTGGTTTTATAAAGCTGTATAATAGTTATGTCATACACACACAGTAACAAATTATTATTACAAAGAAAAGTTTTCTAGTTGATAATGTCTGCCTGCATCCATTCATATGTATTTGTTACCATTGTTGATTTGCATGAGTAGCACAGCCCCACAACCTCATTTGGGTGAAGGGTCTATTAATATATGAGGCACCTGCCTTGAACCCACATGAATTTGGAACTCTTAGGTTGCTGGTATCACAGTATTGAATACATTTATTCTATCTTCTTAATACTGTTTCTAGTATTGTCAAATGGGTAAACACTACAGCTTCAGTACTAGATACGTCAACACAATACAAACTCAGGACATGAAGTACTTCAGTATGAGGGTCTTTTGGTGGGATCATATTCAGTGCAATGTTTGCAGATCTTCTTGTACTCGTCAGGGACATCTGCTGTGGGTGGTGATTGTGGCTGAACATTAAACTTACCAACCACCTTTGCCATGATAATTACATGTATTCCATCCACCACATCACCCCACACCCTTTTATTTTGGAATAGCTCTATCATGACACAGCCAAAAGAGTATATGTCCACAGGCGTGGACGTTTTGGATTCAACAAACATTTCAGGTGCCTTGTACGCTATAGTGCCAGCTCCTTAGCCTTTGGATATGTGTGTTGCTGACATTTGGTGGTGGACCATGGCAAGGCCCAAGTCACAAATATACACATGTGTATCCCTTTGGATTACCTGCAATAGCCAAAATAAAGACTTTATTCAGAAAGTACAAAGAAAAAATGAGAGTACCATAACATTGGCTGGTTTGATGTCCTAATGGATAACTTGAGGATCTCAGCCATGCATGTATGCTAGGGCCTTAGCTATCTGACAACAAATTTTATCTTTTGGGCTGAGCTGAATGCATGTGTAAAGATCAGTTAGATTAGTAATGATTTATTATCTTTATTTAACATGTTCTTGCAGTAGTACACGCACGCGCAAATAGGGAGGATAACTGGCATAACCTTGCGCTGCCTAATAACGCTCTGCATTCTGTGGACAATAAAAAGTTCTAAAAACTGTAAAACTGATCATCATGAACAAATCGATGGAAGACATGTTGCTTTTTTTACCGCCATGACCGATGATGCATTGGAAGACGCATGTAAACAACTGCACTAGCGCACTTCTGCTCTTGGATCGTACCTATTTTTGCTCTTGGCTTGTGCTCATTCGGCTCGTACCCATCTGTGCTCTCCAACCACCGCTTATACCAATTTTTGCTCTCCAATCGTTGCTCATACGCGCCACCTACCGGGCCACCGTATAAATCGCACCCAGTGCTGCCCAACAGAATGTCAGTACCTGCTCCAAACTGGTTGCAATTCGACTTTTTCAAGTGTATTATGAGGCAATTAATTTAGTTTACAATCGACTGCTACGTCGTCCCCCAATGAAAGGTGGCAGGCCTCCGTACCAACCAGCAGCTTGCCATGTACGGACAAAAATGTAATACCTTGCACCTCATAAGTTGGGCGTAGCCCTTCCTTCGCATATTGGCAAAGGTCGGGGTACGCTAACCTAGCATTTCTATTACTTGTAATCACGCGATACCCAAAATATTGTACCCTGCTGTCTCAATCATGATAAGGTCTATTGGATGAATGTTGTTGTCGACTCATTGGTTCATCTATCACCATCAGTATTAAGATAAGGTCGCTATCAGTACTGAATCAATTTATCATCAATATTGGTCCAGGTGTCTGCCCCACCCCCACCCCTTTGCTCTACTGATCAGATGTCCAACTGTTTGTATCCTTCTGGTTACAGGATCAGTTGAGAACTCTTTTGATTGATGCAAATTATTATAAGTGACAATGGAACTGTATCGAGGCAAACCCATAATGGCTATACTACATTGACTCACTGGATGGAGGCAAATAATGAGCAACGATGTTGGCCATCTGCCGTTCACTGAACAAGGCCTCCATGGTTGATGGTAACTTAGCAGACACCCATTAGTCATAGATCGCCTCAAAAGAAATAAAGGATGGGCTGACTCGAACACACGTGTGTACTATGCATGCACTAAGGCCTTTATTGATAAGTGCCGGACGCTAGGTAAGCCTAGCATCTGCTAGGTTAACCTAGCATTTTTTGAGGGGTTAGCCATATTATCCCTCCTAGCAACTGTTTGTTCACTTAGGGTAGTTTAATAATCTAAGGTACTATGAAAATATAACATGGCTACCAGCCACTTTATGAGCTGTCCCAGTACATGTCCCAGTAAGCTTTTCAGTTATATATGTTTGGAGTTAACTATGGTATAAGTTCGGACTGATTTGTATTTTCATGTTTTTGGATAGGTCACAATTCATTACAAATTCATGACCTATTTATGTAGCATGCCAAGGAGTTATTAAAAATAATTGGTTTTATTTAGACCCCTATCTATGCAATGTTTCAGGGCTCAGGATATGCCCAACTGAGTTGACCAAGGTTATGAATTAGTTGTATTTTGAAAACTGTACACTATAATGTATACAAATGTATAGTATGGGGAGAACACATGAGGAAAGTAGCATGTCCAAACAATCCAATGATGCTAGAAGGGTGGCAAATATATATGTATGGAATTACTCAGTTGCAGGATGTGCTGGATAGTGATTCATCAAGATGAGCTGGGTAAAGTACGAGTTACGGGACTAATAAATTTTAGTTTGTCACATCAGTTAACTAGCATCATAGTTTTGTCAGAACGAGGCTATCTTTTGCAATCTTGAGATCTGCAAGCCTGTGTTTGTCCGGCTCTAGAGTGAAATGGCGATGTGGTCTAGGGTTTGATGATGGAGCAGCCCTCCCTGCACACTGACAATAAAATCATGTTTTCACTAATAATTATTTATTTATTTATTTATTTATATTGCTTGTGTACATGTACAAAATAAATGATAAATTCTTTGTTAGTTAACTAACATCATTTTGTACACTAAATTTAAAACTTCAGAAAAATCGAGAATTATTTTATAATTGCTGCGATTTCTTCCTTGCCACGATTTGCATCAAGGCAATAGGCCTACCTTTGAATTATGCCTCAGCTGTGAATTGCATGAGTTGCTCCTACGCTGTGAGTTGCATCAGCGGATGCTTTGCTGCTGGTAATTGCATCGCCATGGGGAGTTGCCCTGCCACTGAGAGCACTTCTATAATTGAGAAAGGAGTAACGAGAGGTCCTTCTGTATCAGCTTCTTCTTATTAGTCTTTAACAGCAGGCACGATGACATCTCAACATCTGCAAGGCTATTAATCACAAAATATGTATAAGCCAATGCAAATTTTTTTTTATTTTTTTTAATTTTTTTATTTTTATTTTTTCCTATTCTATAATAATAATAATAATATTAAGATCAAGTAATTACATTGCAAGGATACATGATGTATGCTAATGTGTACTAAAGGGGGCAGTCAGGCAGTCAGACAGTAAACTAAAGAATAGATGAGACCTGTGCAACCTTTGTAATCAGGTCGACAGGGGAGTGGTTAAAGGCATGGCCTATAGTTGATCGAGCTCCTCTGATGCACATGATGGAGGAGCGTAGAAGGGAGAAGGAGAGATGGCATCGAATCCAGGCCATGGTTGAACTATAAGAGTGACCCCACTTTGCTGAGAGCTGGGCAGCAATGCGTTTGTAAACCACTGTGGCCTCCCTTCCTAAGCCTCCAGTGGCAGAGAAGATGAGTGGGGTGAAGGAGGCATGCTCAACTTCGAGGATCCGACGCTCATAGGCTCGTTTCTTTGAGGCCTCATGGGTACGGTAACAGGCAGATGGTTGAGGTCGTCTATTTGAGGGGGCGTAAAATTGCTTGCGATGAGAGAAGAGGATTTATATATCTGCATGGTGGTGAAATCCACAAGGTACTAAAGTGCTCAATGGATGGGGTATTGTAGGAATGTATTGTAATAGTTTAGTATATCACTTCATGTTCGCCTGTGATAAACCGGAGTGCGCAGGGTGGTCAAACATGCAGTAATCGAGGGCCGCTTCCACCTTTCTTCTCTCGCTCATGTTCAGCATCCCCCCCCCTCCCCCCCCCCCAAGCAGCAGCAGCAGTGGTTGGCATGAACGGTAGTAAGAGGTCTTTTGGAGGTAAACAAATCTACCATTTGTAATTGCTGATGAGGTCATGGTTGAAGCAATAGTTTTCCTGCAAGTCCATCCAAATAGGCACAACCTGGTTAGTAGGACATGCCATGGCATGAGCTACCATCACCACATACCTGCTGACTCTATTGCTTTCAAGCAGTTTACTCGGTGCATACTGCTTCTCATTAGAAAATGATGTGAGCAGAACACAGAAGGCAGAAGGCTATTCGTGATGAGAAGGTCCACCAAACCAATGTTTAGTTGTGGTGATTTACTAACCAGCTGTACCTCAAAGTAAATTTACAAAGTAACATCACCAGTGGAAAGGTCCCCTTGTTGGGTGTGTTGCAGAGTGCACTAAAATCAGATGCCTGAATTTCATGTACATGTACATGTACATGTACATGTACATGTACATGTACATGTACATGTACATGTAGATGGTTCTAAAATGCATTTTGATAGGCTTGAGCCAGCCGCAGTAATGTCAACCCAAGAAGCCTTAGCTGCAGTGTCGACACTTCTGTGTGCTGCGGCAACCAGCTAAGGTCATTACGATATCATTATCCTGCAACTTGTTGTACCATAAGCCAAAGTCCTACAGGTCAATATGTGGTGGCCAAAAGAACCTTGAGATATTGGTCAGGGCAAAGTGTGCACTGAGCCACAATGTATTCAAATGCACTTGATGGCTGTGTGACATAATGTAAACACATGCTAGGCAACTGACAAATGTACAAGAATATGACAACACATAGTGTCTCATGAATAAGTGGTATCACTGAAAGGACTCTAGGATACACGTCTATACATCTGAAAATGCGCTGGGTATATGGAAAATAAAGGATACTAGTATTCTTTTGTGTACTACTAATCCCTCATTGAAGGTTAACATCCATCACTAAAAGTAATTAGTGCGTGGCAGCACTTCGATACTTGTATGTGTAAATCTGATATGATTTAGGGCTTATTATCGTATTGGCACACACACATCTGTACCACCACCCTCATTCGTTGCCTTACTTCAAAGCGAATGTTTGGTTCATTGATACGTTGTGTGATGATATATAGTGGTTGCCTGCTGGTCCAATGCAAGTAGAAATTCCCATCGGGCAAGTGATATTACTGTGTACTAGTGGCCTGCATGGGCTTGAGAATTGTCTGTGTACATGTATTTAATAAATGCCCACTATCAAAACCTTAATGTCTATTGTCCTGAATGTCCACCCGGGGGTACAATTGTATACCCGGGTGGACAGCAAAAAAAGTTATTGCCGTTCAGTCACGGAAGGGACCTGGCTGCATTTAACGGTACTGGCTTACAGAACAAGTCTTTTCAGGATGGGCCGAGATAACCAAGGCTTAAATCCTTTTGGTACATGTAGAATGAGCTGTGCTAGCGGACCTATCCATTACGCTCCGTGCGGATTGGTCGGAGCGTAATGGATAGGTCCGCTAGCACGGGTCATTTTACGAGTACCGAAAGGATTTAAGCCTTACTTATCTCGGCCCGATCCTTTAAAGACTTGTTCTGTAAGCCAGTACCCTTAAATGCAGCCAGGTCCCTTCCGTGACAGAACGGCAATAACTTTTTTTGCTGTCCACCCGGGTGTCCAATTGTACTACCGGGTGGACATTCAGGACAATAGACATTAAATGTTGTGAACTTGATTTAATTATTAAATTACTTGCCAGTAAATTCCATTAACCACTGGGCCCACAGGGCAAGTAGCCCAAATTGTTCAATGTTGATCCCTGTGTACATGTACATGTATACTTGAATATGATCATGTGACTCTTGTACCTACTGTTTAATTAGGGTGCTGGAGATGCATTTGTCGGTGCGATGGCTTTTTACTTGGCATGTCGCCCTCATCTATCATTTGATGAGGTTGTCAAGAGGTCTGCTACCATTGCTTCCATCACTGTTACTGCTAAGGGTACTCAAAGCAGCTACTGTGTTTCAAAGATTCCCCAGGAGCTTCTGAAGCAATGAATTGCAATATGCAATATCAGTGTTATTTCTGTTGGACTCTTACATGTACATGTTCCTGATCTTAAGCTCTATGTTTTGTGTTTTGGTGTAGTGTCTTCTGAAGTGTTTGTCAGTTTAAGTTCAAAAATAAAATTATTCATTAAAACTGACCTTATCAGATTTGAAATGAGCATTGAACATTGAAGTTTTAAAAGTACTAGTTGAAAATAATAAGAAAGGTAAATATGAATAGTATTACAGTTCAGAATATGTACTGCAGCAGGCTCAGCTGCCCTCTCAGCAGAAGTTAGGAAATGCACCAACAATGACCAGAAGGGCACCCAACTTAACTGCGTATGTGTCCCAATGGTGTGGAGGTATATGGAGCTTGGGATGAGGAGGCTTGTCACACTTTAGAACGTCTGGCCACAAGACTTGCTGCGAAGACTTCTATACTAAAACCAGAAGCACTGTTCAGCATATACATGATGCAAAGGCTTTGCTAAGCAGAGTTACTCTAGGTTAATTATATGTACTAGGCCAGGACTTTAATTGCGTTATTCAATACTGCAAGTACATGTATGTATTAGTATTTTTTATTGCAGCATGCATGTCTTCAGTTCTTAGTATTAGGCATTGTGTTTTCTGCACACCGAGCAAGACCATGCATAGTGCCCAGTGTACTGCAAGTTTTGCACATTCACGACTACATGTGCTTGTACAGAAGAGACAAGCCATTCCAATAGGGCACCATAGTGACTTACCCATAAAAATGGCAATAGGGCAGTGGATTCGCCAGTGCCATGGCTATCAAAGCATATCAAGTGAGCAACACGCTGACAGTTGCAGGTAGAACCAAGGGCTGAGGATTATACTAATGTTGTGCTTTATACTTTGGGAACTTTGATGTTTTCTTTCTTCATTAAAGACCATGTAAGTCTCATTTCTCGAAATCCTTTTATATTACTATCCCTAGGGCTTTTCGCGAAACTCACTCTGCACACATTGAACATTAATACTTTGGAAAAATGGCACACATGTCATACAGGATCATCTATGTTAATTCTTGTGTGCTAATGTGCTTTATCAGCACCAGTTAAACTTTCAAGTCGTTCAGTTTCGATTTTCACGTGCACTGCGTGTAAGTGTGTCGTGTACAGAGCTAGAGATTCTGCATGTGCTACTGTGTTGATGCATATGCCGAAATGTTCTTATCGGGATATTTAGTATGTTGCATGACAGAGTGGCACAGTGTGGACCAATATCGTGGATACGGAGTAGGGAGACATATATGGTATATATATGTAAACTGCAACTAATGCTGCTTTGATATTCAAGTGATCTGCAAGCAATTGGCATGGGCACAAATTTAAATACAGCAGTCATAAATTACACACGAGAACGCTGTTATTTTGCACTATACTATATGGCCTACTAGTAGTACACTTTTATCCAAAGTGTATAAACTAGACTGCCAAAAGAGGACCTGCATGTAACTGACGATCTTTTTATATACCATGTGTCCAATGTACTTGGTATACTGATAACTCATGAGAGAGTCGTGCTTGATTCAGGGAGAATTAGTGGTTTACCCTTGAAAAGGCCATGCCCCCAAATGGGCCAATCTATTGTAATGCCATCACCAGTGCATAAGCTAAAACTGTTGCCAGTATATAAAAAAAACAGCAGTTTTCAATTCCTACCTACATTGTATATTTGAATTGGATGGTACTGGGTTTGCATACTACTGCTCCATCTGTAAATAACCTATCTAAATACAATACAGTATACACTTTGTTTATAGCGAGTGTGCACCATGCATGCATATGCGTAACAATTAATATGCAGAGGTAGTATGCATACCATGATATCATTCGTATTAGCGAAACAGCAGTTATGCTGACTTGCATTTGAATCGTATAGCAAATCACGTATGGTTCATATGCTGATACTTACATGTATATGCACAGAATACACAGGGCTGCATATGGTACAGTGTTGTGCAGTGCACCTTCTGTTGATTCTATATTGAAAATAGACATAACGTTGTATCGTATTTGAATATTTATTCAGTGCAATGATAGTAACACAAATTAAACATGTGATTGCAGTGTTTGCACAATAATACTAAATATATCCACTTTCTTTTAGTATGCCCACACACTCTCTTCTAAAGAATTCCACATTAGCTGCATCCTCATCATTTTGTTGTACTGATTGGTCGGTGCTTAACACATGGGCAATGCTCTCAATGGCATCGCATCTTTCATCATCCATGGTATTGTAATGGCATGACACTTCTGTTTCATCTACAGACAGAGCACCGACACACTCCAATGAAGATTGGTTAGTGGCAAAGTTTCTCTTTCTCATCTCCTCAGCTAAAGAGCATGTTACACTGAGTAAAGGTTCACAATTGTATGCTTCTATGCCATCAGTACCAAATGGAGTGGTTGTTGATATACTGCTGTCAGTTTTTAGGGACAAATTTTTATATCTTTCAGGCATTCCTTGGCTTTGCTTGTTACTTTCCAAATTTGGTGTGTTCTCTTGCCCCTGAATGTTTTGAGTATGATATTGTATTTGTTGTGTCGATGAGTTAGATAATTCAAGCATATCTAATTGTGTTGCCACTGATGACATAAAGGAGCAGGCTGATGTGGTTTTGTACTCCAGTGCCTAGTGAAGGGTAACAACAAGGACAATGCAAAAATATAACCTTTAAAAAAAAAGCAGAAACAAAATGTACATATACATGTGTGTTTTCACCCTCCATTTCATACAAAAACAAAAAGCAAAAATGGACTTACTGCAGTATTAATGATCTCCAGGCTTCTGTGCTTTGACTTACTTCTGAAATTAAATATATGTGTAATAGTTGAGGCAATATACATCCTACTAGCTTGCAGTACATCACTCAGTTTCACTCATTGCAAAATACATTCATTTTTACATAAATGTGCAATATCTATATTCTCCTATTATCAGACCATAGAACTGCTTGTACTTGGTTTGGAGCATAATTGCATCTTACATACACTTTGATAATGCAAATTTCAGATGAGCTTTGTCCAGGTTGTACTTCAGAACCAAATACAGAAATTGATATTTTCGCAACACTATAGATTACCAACAACCTGTAACTAGAGCTTCTAGTTGTTGGAATCATTTAAATGTCTAAGTGTTATTCATGCTGACCTTATAGTCTTCATTACCACAAGCACCACTATTGCAGATAGCACCACTAGCAGCAACACAGGCAGTCCAGCAAGAAGACAATACATTGAATTAGAGGATGGCTGCACTGGAGATAATATGTACATTGTAAAGCAGTTAAAACTGATTTGAAACATGCACCTACTTAGCATAAGCAGAGCATTTGTGCATTGGGCAAAACAGTTGGTTTCCAGCATTTGCATTAAAGTAGGTCTATAGGCACTCATTTGAAAAATTCATATGAACACAGTCAATGACCTCGCTCAGATCTTGCATTGCTAGGTTGCTAATGGGGTAGCTCATAGTAGTATATGAAATACTTGCATATACTGGAGGTAAGCTTTGTACTAAATAGATTGGTAGTAAAAATATCAAGTGCATGCCCTCATTCAGCTAAGCACCTGTATGTATTGGATAAACTGAGCAGAGCTTTATAACCCCTTCGTAAAACCACATTTGCACATGAATATCAAAGAATCATTTTGTAGATTGGAAAGGTCATTGACAATTGAAATTTGTCCTTTTGGAGATTGGAAAGGTCAAATAAAATTTGCATTCTTACCAAAAATTGAAGTGACATATGATTCATATTCCACTGAGGAAGAAATAGTTATTGTGATTGGTGCTTCAGCATAACTTCTATAAGACATTGTTGGCTTAATGTTTTCAGCTGTGATCATGAGTAAATAGATTTGATTTATAACAACATATGATAATTGCAATACGCTTACCAGAAATAATGTGTGAAGATGGAGAGGAATATTCACTTCCAACTGTTGATTGATTTGCAAAAATGACAACATATATTAGTCAAATGAAATTCTATTAAATACATTGATGTGCGGATATTAATTAAGACAGGTAGTTAATATACAACTTTATAATGCAAATTGTGTCACTTGTGCTCTTCTTGATACCAATTATGATCACATATAAATAGTATGTTCAATATTTTGACAAGAATTTAGAATAGTTCAAGTAAGAAATTATAATATATCTACCTTGTATGTAGACATTCACATTGAATTTCTCCCCAGAAGCTTTATTTCCACATGCCAATATGATGCTGCTTGATGACTGTAACAATGATGTAGGATTCTTAACAATAAGAGATCCATTAAAGGGTCCCGTTTCCTGGATCTCATGCTCATCAACAGTCCACTCATCACCAATACTTCCACTAGGTAGTTGGCATGTAAAACACGCTGTTGCATTGCCAGAGATATTGACGGTTTGCCCTTTTGACATAATAATGTATGGACCAAATGAGCATTGATCAGCTGTATCAGTGTAAGAAAATCACTGATAGATCATGCAACATAAAAAAAGAATGAATGTACCAAATGAACAGGTTAAAGATGGCAATGTGAAGTACTGCAGCGGATTTGCTTCTTCCTTAATTGAATAGCAGGCTTGAGTGAAGCATTTGGTGGTGAGACTTGCGTCTGTGACCTCAAAAACGTGAGGTGAGCTTAGTAGAACTTGTGGAATCTAAATGATGTTATGTAAATGTGGACACATCACAAGTGTATGTTTGTGTTTAAAGCACAACAATTTCTTCAATGTCCAAGGCAAGCAATGTAAACTTGGATTTTTTTCGTAATTGAACTGTCCATAACAGAATCATAAGGCACTGGATTTTTTTAAATAAAATATTTTGACTTCCAAGTATACATACATGTACACAGTGTCACAGAGTCACTTACTGTTCTCATATATGGATCTGTACAGGTACACTCATAGTACATTCGTACAACGGACGTGGTTAGCGAAGTAAAATTCCAGTCAAAAACCACATGTCGGTTGCGTTCATCACACTTTGTAGTTATAGCTTGAGCATATTCTATGGATGCTGTGTGAGTATTTGAATTGATTTTAACCAAAGGAGATGAAAAGTCATTCTTAACTCACTGAACACTGCAATTGCATACATGTGCAATTATATTTACTTTTAGCAATAAATATTATGTCTATGTGCATGCACTTTTACTTCCAGACTGTAGTAACTGCATCAAATGTATCTGTATTAAAGCGTATCTTTTTTTCAATTGACTCACTCCTTTTTACCCATTTAAATAAGCATGCAGTATGTAAGTTGCCTTTCTGAATGTTTACATTATTGTCATTGAGAAAAACAACTACAATTACAATTACAAACTTCCAATAAAATTGAGAATGGTAGTGAAAATCCACAGATGGAAGTCCATTACCGATTGCATTATAATAACCACCTATATCAATAAAATAATGATGCCTACATGCTATGGTTCAATTGCTAGTAAACGTATACCACAGTGTTCATGCATGTCTTTTAACAAGTAACACTGCCTTTTGGACTATTAAAGTCACGAATGCATATCAGATACATGTACACAACTGCTCTTATACAGATCCCTGATTATGTATCATTGAATGAATGACACTTTTTAAAAAGCATTCAGCCAGAGTCGACTCTATACTGAGAACAGCAAGGGACATAATTTAGACGTGACAGAATATTTCAAATTGTTAATTTAAAAAAAAAAATCAAACATATCGGACATACGACTCATTCAAGAAATTCTAAACCATGTGTGTGTTGGCGAGCTATGAAATTTGCCACGGTATGTTCCTGCAAAAAAATGTTTTATACTTACAAAATCATATATCACGATGTGGCGTACGCAGGGCTGCCGTAGGCCGGCTAAGGGTCCGACCTGAGGCAGGCCAAATTATTTGAAATTATAATTTGAAAATATCAAGCAATTATTGTATGTAACATTATCTCTGACGTAACGTTACGATGTCGGCGTGCATGTAACTCATCTCCGTCGATTTCAACGATTCCTAATATACCATCTGCTCAGCGGCTCAAACCTGTGAGAACTAATGAGATTCACACGCACGAGATTTAGCAGAAGCACAATTAAACTCTGGAAGGTGAAGGAGGAAGGTACGCAGATAAAGATTGGTGCGTGTGATTGCTGCCACAAGCCATATCATTCTCCAGGGAGCACTTCACTCTTTCTAGACACATTGAACGGAATTCAGTATTTTGTGCCAAACTAGAAATGACTGACTATTTAAACATCCTTGAAATCGCAGCTCGAGCAGTATTTTACATCGCAAATCCCGTCTCTCACAAAAGATGAGCATGACAAAGCCATGAAACTAATTTGCCCACATCAGTTCTTGCTGACAGTCTAACCTTCAGGGAATTTGTTGCATGCATCACAAGAGGTTCCTCAAGATAGCCATGCACATAAAGTGTGTGATATAAAGTCAGTACTTCTCACGTGTATTTCTGAGTATACAGTTTGCAATAGCTATAGAGTATACATGCATGTTGCTATTTGACTGTTGTATCTTACTTTAATACTTGAATTGTGAAAAAGAAGTAAGCTTGGTTCGTACATGTACATGTATGAATTAGGTAGTGGCACATCGAGTGGGCGTGGTCTAGCCTGACAGGCCAGGTTCGGCCTGACAGGTCAGGCCAGGTTCGGCCTGACAGGTCAGGTCAGGTTCGGCCTGACAGGTCAGGCCGGGTTCGGCCTGACAGGTCAGGCCGGGTTCGGCCTGACAGGTCAGGCCGGCTGGCCACTCGCAGCCCTGGGTGTGCATGTTTGCATATAATGGAGATTTTGTTTCATGTGTGGGGGTAGCCTTTGCATGGCTGGTGGAGCCAATTCAGTGCCAGGGACCGAAGCCTTAATTCACATTGTCACACCTGGTATTTACGGACACTCCCTTTAACTGAAGCCATCATACATACATGTAATTAAGTTTTATTCCCTGCATGATTATGGTGTACATGAGAGATTTAGAGACACTTCACGCAGAACCCATTTTACAGCGTCTGTACGGTTTACTTAATTAAATATAATCGAACAAAATAAATTCACGTGTTTGAAATGAACGTCTCAGCAACCAATTTCGCGTCAGATATTGTAGTACGTGTACATCCATGGATACGTGCTTATATATATAATGATAAAAAAATTAATATATCCGGGGCCGGGGGGGGGGGGGGGGATATTATCATATATGATCAACATGCATCATCATATAGGCGCCGAAGACGATTACTCCTCACCCTGTGTCCAGTTCCTCGCCGGCGCACTGAAAGCTAGTGTCAGCACAAACAACAAGGACAAGAAAGCAGAAGAGAGGCTTCCAAGCTCCAGTCATATTCTCCGACATTCAAACAAACTACAACAACAATTATCGCATAGGACTACAGCATGCGGAAATTGCAATTATACATGTAGTTTAGTTAACCGCGCCTATCGCTACTAAAGTGATATCTGGAACTGATTTTGAATGATTGCAAATGCCACCTTTGTATAGAAATTGCACTATTTCTTTTGTCACAGGAAAAGAGATTCGTTATACTGTAATCATTGGACAGGTTGAACATATGCATGATATGGTACAGACAGCATGACTCTATTGCAAAAGGTTTCTGCATTGGGGAACGGGAGGTCATCATTTCAAATGATGGCTTTGCACCAGAGCGGGATACTAATGCTTGCGCGATGGCATTCGTTGTGTTTCACATCCCTGTGGCTAGTAATGTGAACAAAATTAAACACTAAGGCGATGCCTGACTGTGACTGTGTTTGTAATACTGAGGCCCATGTGTATTGTAAAGTATTGTCCACGTATTACTATTGGCTTTTATTTTTATATGTGTAAAACCTAAATATAGTCGGAGCCATTTCATTAAAAAGAAAAAAATCAACTGGAGCATTGAACAATCACCATTTGATTAGTTGGTTTTTTATGTGGGAGTGCATATGTATCTGGTTTGTTCAAATAGTTTATACATGCATTATTCATTAATTTCATTTTAAAAAAGTCGAAAAAGAAGCAATAATATTTACAGTTTAGAAGCTGTACTGTAGCATTCAGTATTATGTAGTTACATTGCACCGTTAAGGTACAGTTATTAAAATGTCCTCAATTCTGGTAACTTCTGCAATATGATTTTTATGGAAAATCTGACTGCATTTTATAAGGTCTAAATTTATAATCAAAAATAGGAATATAAACATGAGATATTGTGCATTGTGTTTTTCATAAATAATGCTTCCTCATCAGCTCTATCCAGTCTTATCATTTTGTTGTACTGATTGGTCAGTGCTTAACACATGGGCAATGCTCTCAATGGCATAGAGCCTTTCATCACCCATGGTATTGTACACTTCTGTTTTATCTGCAGACAGAACACCGACATACTCCAGTGAAGATTGGTTAGTGGCAAAGTTTCTCTTTCTCATCTCCTCAGCTAAAGAGCATGTTACACTTGTATCCAGTAAAGGTTCACAATTGTATTTCTCTATGCCATCAGTACCAAATGAAGTGATTGTTAATGTACTGCTATCAGTGTTAATGGACTTGTAACCATTTGATTGCAGGCTGATATATCCTTCAGGCATTCCCTGACTTTGTTTGTTACTTTCCAAGCTTGGTGGGTTCTCTTGACTTTCAATGCTTTGAGCTTGAAATTGTGTTGGTGAGTTAGAAATTTCAAGCATATCTAATTGTGTTGCCACTGATGACATAAAGTAGCAGGCTGATGTGGTTTTGTACTCCAGTGCCTGATGAAGGGTAACAACAAGGACAATACAAAAATACAATCTTTAAAAAAAAATGCAGAAACAAAATGTACATGCACATATATGTACTTTCACTTTCCATCGCAATTTAAAAAATAAATAAATGAATAAATGAGCTTACTACATTATTAATGAATTCCAGGCTTCTGTGCTTTGCTTTACTTCTGAAATGGAATTGTAGTGTGTAATTAATGGAATTTAGTGTGTATTCAATGGAATTTAGTGTGTAATCAATGGAATTTAGAGTGTAATCAATGGAATTTAGTGTGTAATCAATGGAATTTAGTGTGTAATCAATGGAATTTAGTGTGTAATCAATGAAATGGAGCATTCAGTTTCCCTTATCATTCTACTGCATATTTGACATAAAGGTTAAAAGATCTATTTCCCACATTTCTTTGACGCTGTGCTCACTGATTTGGATAGTGCAAATTCAAATTTTATTTCAGATGAAGTTTCTTGTACTTTAGTTGCAAAGGCAACAACTACAAACTAGAGTTTCTAGTTGCAGCTTCAATTTACTTAAGTATCTAAGTGTTGTTCGCTGACCTTAATATATGTACAGTCTTCATTGTCAGAAGCAACACAATTGCCACTAGCAGTAGCACAGGCAGTCCAGCAAGAAGCCAATACATTGAATTGGAGGATGGTTGCACTGGAGATCACATGTAAAGCATTTAAAATTGACTGGAAACATGCAGCTACTTAGCTTAAGCAAAACATATTAAACTGCTGGTTTTCAGCATTTGCTTTAAACATAGGTATTCATTTGTAGATAAAGTTGGGCTGCATTCATTAATGACCTAATGGAGCTTGCATAGCTAGGTATTAGTTGATTAAAAAAAAATAAACCACACTGGTATATTACATGCATGCAGTTGCTCATCTACTGGAAAATGACTGACAGTGTGTGCCTATAATGATAGCCTGTTTCAGTTAAATCCTCTCATTCGTCTATATAAGCACCTCTTTGTATTTCTTATTTCCAGTGGTAAAGATGTACATTTTATACACTATAATGAAAATCCGGCCCAAAAGGCAGCAACAATTTCATTTAAAAATCATTATCTTAGAGAGATGTATATAACACTGAAATACATCTACGATCATAAAATTTGCATACCGATATCAGTGGTGGTCGGACTCCCCCCCCCCCCCCCCCCCCCCCCCAGGCTATGAGAGTGGTACAACAATTGTATTCTTACTGAAAATTGTTGAGTCATGTTCCACTGAGCCAGAAGTTATTGTGTTTGGGGCTTCAGCATAATTTGTGTAAGAAATCGTTGGCTTAATGTTTTCAGCTGTGATTATGTGTAATACATTAGATTTATTATGGTAATGCAATAAGCTTACCAGAAATGACAATTGATGATGAATATCCACTTTCAACTGTTAATTGATTTGCAAAAATAAATCAATACTATACATGAAGTGTTGTGGAAAGAAATAATCAAATTCTATGGATTATGGACTTAACATTAAACAAATATACATTGATTTAGGATATTAAGACAGTTAGTTAATATGAGACAAATATCTAAATCACATACACACATGTATGTGGTTACACAGAGAAGAGAAGTGTCAGTCACTTGTACTTTTTAACAGTAAAATAGTATGTTCATTATTTTGACTAGCAGTTAGACATATTAGTATAGCCCCACCTTTTATGTAGACATTCACAGTGAAGTTCTCCCCAGAAGCTTTATTTCCACATCCCAATATGATGCTGCTTGATGACTTTAACAATGATGTAGGATTCTTAACAATAAGAGATCCATTAAAGGGTCCCGTTTCCTGGATCTCATGCTCATCAACAGTCCACTCATCACCAATACTTCCACTAGGTAGTTGGCATGTAAAACACGCCGTTGCATTGCCAGAGATATTGACGGTTTGCCCTTTTGACATAATAATGTATGGACCAAATGAGCATTGATCAGCTGTATCAGTGTAAGAAAATCACTGATAGATCATGCAACATAAAAACGAATGAATGTACCAAATGAACAGGTTAAAGATGGCAATGTGAAGTACTGCAGCGGATTTGCTTTTTCCTTAAGGGAATAGCAGGCTTGAGTGAAGCATTTGGTGGTGAGACTTGCGCCTATGACCTCAAAAACGTGAGGTGAGCTTAGTAGAACTTGTGGAATCTAAATGACGTTGTGTTTTAAATATCTCAACATGGACACGTCACAAGTACGTTAAAGGTGTATGTTAGCACATCATGCATTTCTAGGGGCTTTAATTCATAACAGAATCATATAAGGCACTGGTAATTACAATATTTAGACTTCCAAGTATACATACACAGAGTCACTTACTGTTCTCATGTATGGATCTGTACAGGTACACTCATAGTAAATTCGTACAACGGACGTGGTTAGCGAAGTAAAATTCCAGTCAAAAACCACTTGTCGATTGCTTTCATCACACTTAATAGTCGTAGCGTGCGCGTATTCTGTGGATGCTGTAGGAATTGATGAACCAAAGGAGTCGAAAAATAATTCTTCCCTCAATATTTCAACAGGAATTTACTTATGCATGTACATGTACTATATTTTTGTAATTTTGTATTTAAATGTCTATGTACAATTTACCTGCACAGGATTATAGCGTCCACTAATTACGGCACTGATCATGATATCGATAGTTGAATCCACGAATGGAAGTAAAGTTCAAACCCGCAAAACAGGTATATCAGGACTGCATGCATGTTTTCAAGAGTAAAGGGTTTTCTGTTATTTTGGCAAAGCAAACTTGATAAGGTAGGGCTAATCTTCCAAACAAGAGGGGTGTAGGGAAGAGGGAGACACAGGGTCTATAGAGCGGTGTCACGTGAGGTGAACTGTTACTGTACAGATTATAGGCTAGCGTCTGTTATTTGAAAGAGTATTCAGAGTGGTAATTTAGAACCATGTGATAAGTATGAATAGGTGAATTGACTTGAACATGCTGGGATATCCATCACCAGATCTTAATTGCATGAATGGATGGATGAATATCATTTCAAAAACATGACTTTAAACGTTTCTAAGTCAAACGCACTGATTGCCGTACATGGTGTCAGTATCACATGTTACCTAGTAATCAATTTATGTATCCGGATATAAGTATTGACGCTGTAATATGAGTTCTGCACGAGTGTCTTTAATTGATTTCTAGACACTAAATCGTTTATGTACTCCATAATCATGTATAGTGACTTAAACTTTATAATTCATACAGTCTGTAACAGGTGTGATCCGCAAATACGAATGTGTGAAGGTTTTGATCACTCCCACAACATCATATGGCACATCCAACACCACATGTTTTATTGTATATTCATTTAGCCGCAGCCAAAGGCACTTGGCTCACGATGTATATTCTCAACCAATTCCTAGCCAACTCCCACATATATGAAACCACACATGTGTTCGAGAAACCTTCATTAGAACCTACATGTATATGCAAACTTGTACACCGTATAAAGACAGATTGCTAATGCAGTTATAGCTCGATCGAAAAAGCCCCTACTTTGCTTGTTCTTCCCCGAAACACTGTCATGTTATTGGACGTACTTGTGACCACATGAGCTGATTCTAACTGCTTACAGCTTACACGCCCATTAATAAATCACACACGTATAAGAGTAACACCACGCACTGCACTGTGGTATTCAATGTGATATAACCTCTGATCCGGAGGCAGCCACAACGGTATGAATTAAATTAAGTTCAACGCTTAGACGTAATCTTAAACCTGAAGGTCTATTATTGAATCATGGGATTGCATGGAAGGCTAATTTCTGTCGCGGATTATGCATTCATAAACGCATATGACAATGCTAATGGAAGTATATCATATGATGTATGTGGGAGACGGCGAACGTTATACTCTGACTGATGCTTTCGAATATCATATTTACATCACTCAGACATGCTTATATGCGAATGAATACATTCACATGCACCATCGGCATGACATGTATATGTCGGGTACTCCTCACCCAGTGTCCAGTTCCTCGCGCACTGAAAGCTAGTGTCAGCCACAGTGCCAAATCAAAATTATCCACAGGGTGTATTCAACCCGGTGTACGCGTGTTTTACTGTAGTGGAGGATACGCGGTGTATACTTCGAATGCATAACGAGCGTATCTACTCTGTTACTCTTGCTATACACAATAGCTGTATAACGCACGATGCACATCGTGTATAACGTGAGTTTACATTCTGCATACACTTGTTATACACAACGATTGTATAACGCGTGAGACATTAAGCGGAAAACGAGTGTACGCATACAGGTGTGAAATATGCGATGATCACTATGAAATCACGTGGATCGATCACGCGGTGGCAGCTGGCAACTTCCATTCATTTACAGCGGTCATCAAAGAAGCTAAGATGTCAGTATCGATTCGCTGGACTAGCTGCTAGTGCAATGGACTCATCGAAGTATTTGTACTTGTGTGGGCCGGTATAATGATTGGTAAGTAAGATAAGATATTGTATATTGACCGTTGTATTTCGTGCTTTGTAGCGTGGAAAACTGCGGTATAGAGCTTACACCCGATATATAGAAGATAGTGCACCGGTAAGACAAAGGTTTGGATCCTTTATTGTTACAGGCTGTTTCACGCATGTGCATGCGCGATTTAATACATCAATGTGTATTTGCAGGATGAAATCGTAAGTCATTGCTGCAGAAGGTTTAAACAGCAAACAGTAAGTCGCTTACAGAGTGAAGTTAAACAAACTGCCCCATGCAGCAGCATTCACAATCCGCTCTCAGCAAATTAAAGAGGACGGACAAAACAGCAAATCAACATGGTATGGCAAGATTTATTTGTATAGGCATGCAGCTACGTTAACATCTTTTCTTTCATCTAGCATCTCTGACCGGGGAGCATATATGAACAACATAAGAGGCGGCGAAGGCAAACATGCAGGAAGCAAGCAGCCAAGCGGGCACAAAGAGGAGTACAGAAAGAAAAAAAGAAGATACATTTGGCAACGTTCATGCAGCCACTTTGACTGAGCTGGAAAAGACTGAGAACTTCTATCTTTTATACCTGATTTCATCTGTACTGTATTCGTTTCGATATCACACAAGATAACTTGCAATATTAATAATGGTTATGGGACAATATGCGGTGATAAACGGAAGGCATGCCTGTGCTCAAGCATTACGGAGTTATACTGGTTGATTATAGCCTGCACTGTACCAAAAAAAGGCTTGTTATCCACCCGTTATATGCGCGTTTACTCATGGTATCCTCGCGTCATACGCGGTTGTATACATAGTGCTATCCACCAACATTACACCCGATCGGATGTCAGTCTCCTTCCACACGTTATCCACCGGTGTAAGCAGCATGTTTAGATTCACGTAAAACGCGTGTATACAAGCAGTATACACGCATTATACATAGCTGGAAAACAACGTTTTGGCACTGTGAGCACAAACAACAATGACAAGAAAGCAGAAGAGAGGCTTCCAAGCTCCAGTCATATTTCTCCGACATTCAAACCAAGTAGGACGGAAATTGCACTTGATAATGTTTAATAAATTTTGCAGCACATGATCAAGAATCGCTGCTCTAGCAGTGATAATAAATTGGAACTGCTTTGAACGATTACTTGCGCATTCACGTATTACAGTTTTCTTTTACTGTAACAGCGGCTGAACATATATGGTACACAAACATCGTGACTCTGTTGCCAGATTTCGAACAACGTGCATGTGGCTATGATATCTATGCTACATATTATAGACGGCGACTAAGGTACGTAGTGTCCCGCGACTCAGATACAAATTCGAAAAGGCGCTCGCCGGATCGGGAGCTCGATTCTACCAAAGACCTTGCTGCTAGCGATTAGTAGATCTACTTCAAATTCTGCTTGTAACACGCTCATGCTGCATGGTTCAATATTGTCTCAATTGATTTTGGTACACTGGTACTTTGCTATACTTAAGGCATTTTACAACTCCTTCACTAAACAAAAGCGTCATATTAATTTCGGTTGAATTATACAGTGCCTGCAATATTTGCTACATGGATCTTCTGGTGGTCAGTCTAGTCTCTAGTGACTCTAGTCGAATTATTCATATATATATAGATGAGTAAAGGGCCGGTGTCATAGGGTATACGGTCCGGCCCAATTTTCGGTCCGGCGGACCGTATTCCCTAAGGGAATACGGTCCCCCCCAGACCCAACTCCCTAGGGAATACGGTCCCCCGGACCGAGTTCCCTGGTTGTACAAAACCAATTAACCGGACTCAATTCCCTAGGGAATTGAGTCCCCCCCCCCCCCCCCCCCCCGGACCGTATTCCCTGGATTTAAATATATGCATGTATTTCCAACCCTTGCATGCACGTAACAATTTGGTTCGAAAAGCAAAAGCTGTATGTCGTCAACTATGTAAGTAGTTTCAATACGGTCTGTAACAGTACATTTGGTTAATTAGAAAATCGGGTTCGAAAATCAAAAGCCACAATGATCACAGGTCGCCAACTATATACATGTATGCAGCTTCTGTAACAACTACATGATTAACCTTTTTCTTCGGTCTGTACTTGTCTTGTTACTATTTATATATGTTTCCTTTAATTTTGAAAAGGATCGCGTGCAGGTCGGCAACTATACATGCAGCAAAATTAACACTGTTTATAAGTGCAAACAAAGTTATAATAGTGAATTGAACATAAGAGAGATGAGGGTACTGGATAAATCTCAATTTTGTAAAGAAAATAAAATTAGTACACTTCAGCCATTATTGTTTAGAGAATGATGCATACGTGTTTTTCATGATAAAAAGTGACTCACAGACAAATAACGCTGCTCGTGTGCCCAGAGATTTTCTGCAGAGGGGGAGGAGGTAGGAAAAAGAAGGGAGATGAGAAGATAAGTGAGAAGAGATACAGGGACACATAGATTTAAGCTGCATGGGTCCTCAACAACTTGGTACTTAATTAGCGGTTGAATCAACCTGGCACACTCTAAGTGTGACTGCATACTTCCTCTATACACCAGGTCCTGTGTGAGGAGAAAAAGAGATGGGATGAAAAAGGAATGAATGGGGGGCGGGGGGATAATAGTGAAATGAAAATAAGAGACATGCTGATATATTGAGTGTACACAATTTTGTACCTGTAAAATCAGCCTAAAAGTGAATTTCATAAGTATAAGCTTGGCGGCATCCGTTAATATTGCTTGTGTGTCCTGTGTCTTTTTAGTCTTGAGTGTCACTGTGTATTAGACACATTGCATTAGCAAGATAGCTACTGGTTGCTGTATCTGGTAAAAGCCATGCTCATGGAAGTTAAGGATTACAATTAAATGGAATAACTTACTGTTTTGGGCTGGATGTCTTTGTGTAGGTTTTAACGAAATCTTGTAGGGACAGCGTCTCTTTGTAATATCCTCACATGTCTTTAAGCCGTCTGGCTTGTCTTTGTGTGCATGTCTTTTTGCGGTAAAAAAAGACGTGCCTACATTTCGTCATCTGAGAGTACATGTAAGTGCAACTGACCTTAAATAATTTGATTCCCTCCAGTAGAAACACACAGTCGCCAAACCTTGTCTTAGAGGTGCATATACATACAGGTGTATGTCATCTGAGGGTACGTGTAAGCACATTGAACTTTGAGAATGCATGCATGGTCTCCAATCACCTTGGAGAGGTGTGCATCTATACCCTATAAGAATGCAATACATATATATCATCTGAGAGTAAGTGCAAACACACATGATACATGTACATTGACCTTATACATTAACATACAGATTCTCTCCAATACAAACACATTGTCACCAGTCTTCCTCCGAGAGTTGTGCATCAGTAAGAACGCACCTTTGAAACACACCGTAAGAACAGTTTTACATCCTAGCTCCCCCTATTACTAGTACCTATAGGACCAGATGAACATATCTTGGTATATGGGTTTGCAACATGACTTAGACTGCCAGAAAACACAGCAATTCATGTTATCGTGAAATCTAAGTGACCAGCACACACGTCAGTTCACCGCAGTCTGTTCATTGATTGCGGAGTAAGGAAGGAGCGTTTAATAGACCAAACTGAATAGAGCGCTACGAGGGTAACGGTCATGAAACGATAAACTGCAAATAGTATTTTAATCTTACCTGTACCTGTGATAATTTAATACAGCTACGAATCGTCGATATCAATCCTCACGCGGCGCCAGTATAGAACTTACTCGCTTCTCTTTCCATGCCTCCAGAGGTATGTATAGAATTGCTGAATAATTTTTTTTGCCCATACCATAGTACGGCTTCTATACCACTTAAAAGTACGAATAACGTCTTAATTGGCACCTTGCACCACACCATACAGTTTATCCCGCCCATGATTCAGGAATCTATACAGGGGACAGTTAGAGAAAAGATTGGGGTTCAGTGATCCACTCCAACAGTATGAATGCTATAACGTTCAGTCGCATCGAGATCCTACCTGACAGATACTAGCAGACAGGGGAGATCTAGTCGTAGTATCTGAACTGGTATTAGCCTAATTAGGACGCGCAAGCGATGTTGGCAGATGTTCTGGTCCCCAACTGGTCTCTTGGGAAGCCAGCTGCATTTGATCTTACCATTACCTCACCACTAAACCCTTCAATTTTGTCTGAAGCGGGAGTGACAGCAGGGTCTGCAGCTTCAGTGGCGGAGTGTCGCAAGCATGTTTTGAATGACTCAAAGTGCTCCGAATTAGGCTGGACTGAAATGCACACCACTAGCAGTGGAGACCTATGGCTGCTGGGGTGCTGAGGCTAGGGAAACACTTTCACATCTTGCCACTCATCTGGCCATACCCATGAGGTGCACCAAGTCCCCAGGCCACTGCTTCCATTTATGGCAGACTCAGCCTCACTTTGGTGAGGTCCTGTGCTAGAGCCCTAGCTGCTATCAAGAACTGGACCTTCAATCATATGCCTCATCATTTCTAGCTAGAATGCTTGGCCATCTCAGCTGCATGACCACAGGTTTGAGCTGCTTCTTCTACAAATAGCATATTCAGCAGATTGATGACCTTTACATCAAATACAGCTGGGCAGGTTCCCCAATTGTGGGTTATTTTTGTATAAGGTTGCAATTTGAAGTTAATTTAACTTAACCATTCAAGGAGATATTCATTTCATTATGATTTCCTTGAATTTTAGCCACAACAATTACTTAACAACTATGTAATTTATACACAATTTTCTGAAACACATGAATTACAAAAAAATACAATACACTATGAAGTGCTACAAAAGTACAAAATCCTTGCTGCATGTTTTACACTGGGCGTAGTAAGCCACACATTTGACTGACAGCTACACATCAAGCCAAGGCTTGATTCAATTCTTGTACTAATGAATCTCATTTCAGTCATCCTCCAGCAAGTACTGTTGTAGTGCAAGATTATCGGAAGGAACTAACCTAAACAAGAAACAAAGGGATGTGGAGGGGGGGGGGGGGGAGGGAGGGGCAGAGTGCTACATTAAATTCAGGCCTAAAGCTTTCATCAAGGAAGCTCACATGTGTTGGTGCCAGCTCTTCACCTCTGTACGCCTCACACTGTCAGACAACTACACAAGGCAGACAGATAAATATAACTTCAGAAGTTCTTTCATAGTCATTATCTCACCTCCAGTTCACTCTGGAAATCTGACCAATCATACCTCAGAACACAAGCACCTTGAGCTCTGAAATACAACGGAGTTCACTGAAGTAGCACTACCAATATGCAGAAAAGAACCTACTCTGTATTTCTGATGAAGACGAGGTATTCTTCATAGAGCTCTGTGAGGTAATCCATGGGGACACCTGACTCGCACTCCTTGGTTAGCACACATTGAACCATGTAAGTACACAGTTACAGCACACAGTGCAGCTACTCACTCTGCCCCTTCTGTGCATACGGTTGTGGCAGCACTGAGGTGACGCATCAAGGAATACAGTTATGTGAGGCAATGGAAGGCGCTGAAGGAATTCTTCCTGGCACTGCTTGTATACTGCATAACCTAAGGTTGAAACCCAAAAGAGGAAAATAATTAAATGCACTGCACTATACGTACAAGGGCAAAACCATTACAATCCTATTTTTTCTATACAATAAATCTGAATGCGTGCAACGTCCTCTGTTATCTGCCCATTCGTTCCTAATTCTATGTGGCCTTTTTTGTATCAGCCTGGTATAGGCAAATATGACGCCTAGTTTAAATCAGCAACTTCATCCAATTCAAATGTTTCATTCAAATCGGCACCATCGCATATGACCTTTTTGTATAGCTATGAAATGGTTGCTATGTACATATCTAATTGCTGCGTTGCATGATAATTTATTGGTTGCTATGTATGCACTACTATTGTCTGAATTGGTTAGACACTGTCACCTCAGGCCCTTAGTAGCACCCTCACTACCGCTCAGGGACACGCTACAGCCCAGGACCCTCGGGGATTCTAAATCATGTAGATCCCTCGGTTTCAGTGTCTAACCTACATTAATGAACAAAATAGAAGGAACTTCTCCCATGCAGATAAGACCCAGGGGACATTTTTTGTGCTTCATATTGCCCCATGCTTTAGAAAGTACAAAACTAATATCATTGCATAAAAAGGACATCATTTTTGGCTATTGCAGTTTATTAGAAGCAGCCTTATTAATAAAATAAAGATTAAAAATATGGGGTTCCATTGTGACAAAGAGTCTCATGCTGCAGTTGGCTGTAACTGTATTAAATTTATTGATATATTTAATGCTGTAAGCCCTCTCTTTTTTTTAAGTTAGCATAAATAAAATTTTCAATTACATGCAAGCTACAATATTTTGGAGGGGTTTTCTAGTTTTTCATCACCAGTATGCTTCTCATAATCATAACCTTTTGCAGCATGCTTCATCTGAAATGATCTTTAAAGATTTCTGAACTTTGACTGTGCCAACTGACCCCCTAGACATTTTGAAATAACCATTCTTGTCATGACACTGTACTTGAAGCTAGTTAGGTATTTAATGCACTGCACAGCAAGCCCATGCAAGGCTACATTACAAAGCCATTTTATTAAATTGGAACACAACAGTTAATGCTTAGAACAAAAACTAATGTGGCATGGCAAAAAACACAAAAAGCTGCATCTGTAACTCAGTGCTTCACTTAGTCTCGTTTTATGTAACACAATATCACTACCTACGGGTACATTACTTTATTTATATCACTCATTGTTAAAACGACAAACAGTTGTGTGACAACCCCTACATGTATGCCGCAAACATATAGCAAAGCATATCAATACACATACCTTCTGATGAGATAAAACCTTGTTTTCTGCCTACATTCGCAAACACGCAGTCACTAAACACCGATCTATCCAGAACAGTCCCTTGGCCTTAAAAAAAAAAAAAGGCGACTTAGCGTACAGTATTACGCGTTTATTCGTTCACCTGTCGCAAGCATATGACGCATAGCTGATACGTAGGTATTGTATCTTTGTTGTAATATCCACAGCTGTAGCTTCAAGGCATACCGACGAGGATCGCGGTAGAACTTCTCTGTAAGAAGGAAGAATCAATATAATATGGTGCGGAAACACACACACACACGCACCCCGCGAAGGTTCGATCAAGCCATACCTAGATAGGGATTCTCCGATGTCGGTTCCGTGTACAGATTGTAGTGAAGCTCGGCAGCGAGTTTCTTTGCTAGTGTACTTTTGCCTACACCGATGTTGCCTTCCACAACGAGTAGTTTCGGTGGAAGATCCAACCTTCTTCCATCGTACAATGTGCTATTTTCAGCATAAAAAGCATCAGGCTCTCCGATCATTCTCCTACAGCTTGTCACCAAATAATACGCCAGATGGTTTTTACCGCCAAATAAATCCCGCCAGAAACGCCCTATACCACCATATGCGCATGCGCGCACTGTGCCCGCAACTATAAACTGCATTGGTCCGATGTTGTAGCAGACTAAGCCATTACACATGCATCATACTACTCCAAGAGTCACCAGTCGGATAGCGTACTAGCAATACGAGATTTTTTCCTCACTGTCAAAGTGTTGTTAAGGAAGACCAGCTGACATAGCTCGCGGTTGGCTCACGCGATTAGTAAACAAGTCTATCTGATAATAATTGCAACCGACATTACGTAACAGGAAGTAGTAAATTCAATATTGCGGAAGACTTGCTGTGCATATGCAGAGCAAAATACATGTAAGACTATTAGAGAGTCCACGTCGCTCGCGATGTGATAGATGATTTCGGTGAGAACCCAAGCGTCACGTGAGAGTCGAGTGAAATTGTTTTGGAGGGCAAAACGGTAAGTCGTGATGGATGGGCAAGAGCAAGCCAACTGTTAATGTGGAAGCAACTTGAAGCCTACAACTGGTTTGAACCGGGGCTTGTAAGGACTGTGTTTCCGATACCAGGCCCACGAAGCATGGATTATTGTGCGGTCATCTGGTTTAATCGTTAACCACGTTAATTAAAAAGAATGCACGATGTACAAGTCTCACGGCTGTTTGCGGCTGGAAAGTAGGAATATTACGGTATATTCGTGTTTGTTAATTTAATTTGTTTGATTTTATTAAATTAATTATTAAATTAGTATTTAGTTTGTTTACATGTTAATAGAGCATTTATCAACAAATTTAAGTTAATTAACTGCTTTTGGTTAATTTATACTTGATTGTAAAACACCCTGTATACGCTTTTATGCAACATCATCAATATACAAAATCATACCACAGGTGTGTGAGCACTTCAGTATCAGTGCAAACGGTCATGTTAGGAGGCATACAGTTGGCAGAGGTCGTCAACCAGGCCTCACATCTAACATGTTAATTGCGGAAGATTGCCCCTCCTCCAATCTTCTCGCATGAAAACAGTGCCCTTGAACTGCCACGTCGTCAGCTGGCCTGTACCAGGTACACGTGTTGTGGAGCGAGTAGCAGCATCAATCTCGATGTGTTCTTGCTGCTCGGAGGATAGCTCCTTGGTACCCCACAGAGATAAGACAAGCACCAAACGCTATATTGCTCTTGTTGAAGGATGTACTGGTACAATGTGTGGGGTGCCACAGGGATATGAAGGCTGGCTGTTATGATGGGCACGAGTGCACACCATATCTCAGTAGTGGCTGGTGAGGAGAGAGAAGCAGCCGCACACTGCTGAAGAGGGCCATCTCCAGGCCCAATCAAGCAGGCATTATACAACTGCCTACTGAAGGAACAATTAAGTATATTCAGCCTCACTAGTACTTATACATTGTTATGTCATACTAAACCATACCTTGTAGCCAATGACATTCATGCATGTGACCAAAGCCCGCCATCTGAATTTGGCTGACCTAGGCTGCTTGTTCCAGGACTGGGAAGACGAGCTGTGCAGAGATGCAGACAGCCAGATTCATCATCAGCAGAGGAGAGCCATCTGCCCTGATGGAGATAAGGTGCTTACACTAAGTGACAAAGATAGGAAGTTCTTTCCTAAAGTCAACAGTATGCACATAGAGGATCATGCTACTCCATAGGCAAATTCTACACAAACAAGGGTCTGAGTCCATCCATGTCAAGTTTACACGACTTGGCTTGGCATACACAGCAGTTACTGACAATTAAAGTAAAGCATTTGCTGTGCAGTGTCAAAGAACACTCAATAAGTATTTCCCAACAAATTTTAGCTGCCGTCCCCCCACCACATAAGAAGGAAAAAATATTTAACCCTCACTCACATACGTCTTCAAACTGTGCACATGATTTATAGAGGTGCCTTCGTCACCATCCGTTAGCTAGGTGTACGGGTCACGGGTGTACGCATGGGCCATGCCACGCAGGCAGTTGACAGCTAGCTGCAGCTCCAAACCCTTCAGAGAAAAGAAAAACATGATACTTGATATATAAACATAACGTTCTTACCTTTCCATACGATCCTCCTTTTGTCCCGGCGAATAAGTATGCGTGGAATAGCCAACAAAAATAGCGATTTTCAAAGCGTTTGAACACCACTTCAGAAAATTCGGCGATACACGCCTTTAGTAGAAACAAGTACAACTATCTACATACCATACAGATATCGTCGTTTTGTATCCCATCGATGTGCAGGAGAGCCACTGTGGTCTTCAGAACGTATTATAGGCAGCGCCAGGTTAACCGGGGCGCAGCTGGCGCAAAAGCGCCAGGCCCACCGACGATAGGGGCCCATTAATCCACATATGTACACGCCCACAATGGATGAATTTAATTAGTTAATAAGTGCAACAGTAAAGCAGCGTGCTCATGCGCGTGTGTTAAAGGCCCGGCGAATCGGCCCAACGGAACACCCATATAAAAATGGAACACCCATATAAAAATGTACCACCTCGCCACAGTATGTACGGTGCGCATTTTATTGACAGCTTCCACTACAGTTGCTGAGTTGCACCAGTTGCAGAACGGAGCTTTTCAGAATTGAAGCTTATAAAGTATTTTCTGAATCCATCAATCACGGAAGATATTAGCTTTGATTTGATCGAAATGAAACTGCAGCATTCTTGGACTGGTGGATCGGGGGAAGCAAGTACTTCTTGTTGTATTGTATCTATTTACTTAGTACGCAATACACAGGGGAATAAACGCGTCGAATCAGGCCGTTTTGATTTTATAAAGGATTTTTTAAAATCCACTGTGATTGAACATAAAAATTCATTTGTATGTGATATCACGTAATGATTCCAAAATGATTCCACGCGTTCTTTTTCCTGTGATAACTATGCTGTTTTTGTGACTTTAAAAGTGCAAAAGTTGCAAAGCGGCTGGGGCTCCGCCCTAGACCCCGATGGCCCTGGGGGGAGGCGTACCCCGGTATTCTTGCCTGTCGCATCACCCCCACCCTCGCCCCAAAATCCTGAATCCGTCTCTGCTATGCAGTACTAAAATTTAGTACATTGATCAGTTGATTCGTTTTCATCCGTTGAAGCTAGAACTAGAAAAATCGCTTTCATGCATAAGGTAATTCTTTTGCATGTGTATCTTCATTAAGAAGATTAGAAATGATTACATGCATGTGCGCGCTGTGTTCGAAACAAACCAGCAACGCGTGGTGGAAACCAAATGATATCGGAAGGAGTGATGTCCAAACCCGGAAAATGCACCCTCGAGCGAGGATGGAGGGGCCGCCAAGACCCTTTTTGCCTAGGGCCGCCAAATATATAACGCCGGCCCTGCTGGGCCCAACGCAAGGGAAACCCCCACTCCCCCCCCCCCCCCCCCCCCCCCCCCCCCCCCCCCCCGCTTGCATTTATACGAGGCAGGGTTGCAGGGGCCCACAAAATTTACCCTGCGCCAGGCCCATTAAACGGTTAATCCGGCACTGGGTCAGTACGCACTGAAATAAGTACCTCACTTCAAGACACGAAATTGACACCTTTTTGTGCGGTAAGACCACGTGATTTTATATGCCTTATGAAGGTCAGAGGTGTTTCTTAACCGCAGTATGCCTTATAGGTGTTTATTGTACTCGGTGTGCTTTGTGTATAGCGCATTCCAAAGGGCAATGGTTGTCCGGTTCGTTGCTATGGGACAGCAAATCCATTTCAAAATTTTTGGGCGGAGGGCCTAATTTCCACGCGTTCAATGAGAGCAGACAGCCGTGGTCTACAAACCTATTTGAAAGCGATAAGCTATAGGTACATAGTAAGTAGCAATCGATCGGCATTAGATAACTTTGCCCTCCACATGTAGCCAAAGCAGGGCAGCATGACAGTCAGGGGCGGATACAGGAATTTTTAAAGGGGGGGGGGGAAGCACGGTTAATAAAAGTTATAAGAAAGTGGGCGTGGATCCCCAGAAGGGGGTGGGTGCGGGAGGGGGATACGCCCCCTCCCGCGCGAAGCGCGGAAGCTTTTGATACTATCCAAGTATTAAAGCATTAAAACTATTCTAGTTTTAGTGCTTTATTTATGTGTATAATTAAAAATTGCACTACATGTACAAGAAAAGAATTTGCACCGTGCGGTTAGATGAGCAAATAGTTTGGGGCCTAAAATTGTTGCGAAAAATGCTGCCATGTGCGTCTGACCTATCGCACCGGCATTGTGTATCATAGCCAATCAGTCTATAACAGTATGCATATGTATATATGTGTCAGATAACTTGTAAAATCAAGTCTCGATTTGCGGTCTTTTGTTCTTTTTCATTTTTGCTGTGTTTCTCTCCCACAATATGGCGATAAATATGCACACTTCAGTGAATGTGCATCAGACACAATATAAACCCCTTGCCGTGTCATCCCAGGAAGGATTCAAAACACTAGCGGCCATATTGTTTTGGCCCAAAATGTGTGCGTTATTTAGAATTTGTGTTTTCATTACGTACAATGATGTAATAATAACAACTTAGACTGGTGAATAATCACGGCCCAATTAATTGTTTCATAAGTCTAAGCGCGAGTCATATACTTAGAACCGAATGAAACGGTTATGGGTTGTTGCGGGCGTACAATTATAGGGTTTGATTTACGTCGTCGTCGTCGTAGATACACAAACTTCTAAATAACGCACACATTTTGGTCCAAAACAATATGGCCGCTAATGTTTTGATCCTTCCCGGGATGACACGGCAAGGGGTCTATATTCCGTTCTATGGGTACTACAGGCAGAGATAATATATAATCTTTGCTACAGGTAACAACTGTTCGATGTTAACGCAGAACCTACATGTACATGCATCAATCAACCACACCCAGTTAGGTATGAATAACGATATGCGCTACAAACGCTGTACATGGCCGATCAGATCACTACGCTATCAGTGTGCGCTTGAAAATCACTCAGATTATTGAAGAACGAGTAACGTGCCACGTCATGTGAATATAGTGGGATTATTGAATGGGGGGGGGGGGGGAAGGGGGGGCACGTGCCCCCGGTGCGCACCCCCCCCCCCGCCCCCCCCCCCCCCCCCCCCCCCCCCCATCCACCCCTGTCAGTACGTATCAGCGCTGTAGCTAACCGCGGAACTGTTTCGCGAATTCGGGCGGTTATAATCGCACCGCGGTACGCAAAATACACTCATGAATATTTAATGAGTCATCCGGAAGGGCCCCGGTGGCACGTGCCCCTGGTGCCCCCCCCCCCCCCCCCCCCCCCCCCCGGATCCGCCACTGGACAGCACATGCTCCGGCATCATCGTTCCATGCTAAACCATAAGCAGATCAAGCTATTGGTGCAGATGTGGTGGCTATTCCAGACATGGGGGCTGCAGGTGAGTTAGAGTCATTTTTTCCCTGGGTAAGGGAGGATGTTCAAATGGCTTCCACTGCTGTCTGAATCCCTATACCTCTCCGCATACTGATGAGTGATGACTACCATCGGTGTTGCCTGCATGAGTTAGTAAAAGACCACAGATGAAGCACGCCTCTCCTTCAACTTCGATCACAGTCATATTTTCTTCTTTGTTCCGCCCTCGTCTGCCACGCTTGCACTGCCATCAAATCAGTGGCGGCCTGGCCCGGGGGGGGTGCACCAACCCACCTGCCGCTTTATGACGTGGGGCGCCACTGGCACCGAAGGGCGCCAGGCGTTCACCCAACTTCACTGTCAATGTATTAATTTATCCAGCGCTGGCGCTCAATCGATATCGCGATATATATGTCGCGATCGTACGATTTAATGGTTATAAAAAATTAACTCACCTCTATTGGTCACGATTCTAACTGCGTAATATTGGCGCGCTAAAATGGACTGAGTCTAAAAATTACAGGAAGAAATCTGGTGCAGCCTACCGCAGTTTAAAAAGGCAAAGAACGGAGGAGAACCTTAAACTGAGTGTGCTTTTATTTAAAGAGGCCTCTTAATTCCATGAGTACGAGTACCGACGACAAAGCAACCGCGCCATCGATAGAGCGGATTGAGAATTTGAGATCAGTGGAAGTGGTACAGAGCAATATATGAACTATGTAATGTGTTACGCGTCGCACATCGTAACAAAGTGTACTTGTAATGTAGTTAGCTGTGCAAGTAAATTCAATAGATCTAGTATCAACGTGCAACTTCGATAAGCAGATGTCAGCGTATTCAATGAATTGGGGTGGTCTCGTACCCAGACCCAAATGTATGTAAGCATGCTTAGCAATGGAGAAATCAACGGACACGAAAGTTGCGGTTTGTAAATTTTTGGATTTCATTCCGCGGTACGTTCCATAGAGAATGTAGGACGTTTTTACTAACTTGATTATTATTTACTTAAATAACGGACCTGCAACTTTTGCCACCCTCTAGTACTACTCTAAATGATGTTTAAATGCAGGCAATTTCAAATTTTATACCTTGTATCGTCCAAAATTCTGGGACCATTTCTGAAAATATGATATTCCATAGACTTGTACAGAAAATGGAAAAACAATCATGCTAATTAAGATATTCCATTAGTTATAACTAATGAACAGAGCGGGGGTTAGAACTTTTGCCACCCTCTGAAACAATTCTACAACTATCCAAATAATATAATATACGAAAAAAAGTGGATGTTGTCGTGAAGAATTTGGGGACCATTTTTAAAAAAAGTAAATCAGTTTTGGTGCAATAAGGCGCCATTTTTAAATGGCGTTTCTATGTGTTGCCATAGATATTTAGTAAAATCAAGGATATTCCATAGTTAATAAAATGAAACCAGCTATAACTAGGACATGCCACTATAGAGCATTTTGCAAAGCTGGAGTCGAGCAGAGGGCGTGGTGGGCCAGGTGCCGCCCCGTGCCGGGGGTAACTACTAGTACATGCCATGGAATACTAAAAGCTTCGAGTCTGTGTTTTCTGCAAGACAGATCGATGTATTGAAATGATGTTAGGCTGCTTACCTCGACCGGCTGCTCAGACAAGAGATGTAGGCCTACACGTAGCTGTAGCTGGATCTGAGCTATCCGAGTGCATCCTGAGGTCTACAGAGGCGACGAGGGTGCATGGGATAGCTAAGAAGGATGGCAGGGGAGTATGACGCGTCAACGGAAGACTGGTTGAGTTAATACGTCGAGCGGCTAGAACATTTCAATAAAGTGGGCCTGTATTACATTTGGCTGCTCCGAGCGCTCGTAGCACCCCAGAAATTGAAAGACCGAACGTACGAGCAACTGGTCGCAGCCTTAACGACACACGTAGCGCCTAAACCTCTAGTCATCGCAGAACGTACGGTTCCACAAACGGGACAAAAGGAGGGAGAAAGTGTGATATGTGGTATGCAGCAAGTTTGCAGAACTGTGCGTTTGGTGCGACGAGGGGGTACAGAAGAGACTCCTCACAAAGGCAGACCTCACTTTTGCCAAGGTGCTGGAGACAGCGGAAATAGCGGAAAGAACGCGCAGAACAGTTGCAGAGTGTCACAAAACAGGAAGTACATGTACATCAAGTGGCAGCACCACCAAGAAGGGGGAGACCGTCAGGCCTAGAGGCTTGCAACAGGTGTGGAGGAGCGCATGATACTCAACAGTGCAGGTTCAGAAACAAAGTTTGCAGGAAATGGGGGCACATTGAGAGGGCGTGTTGTGCAAAGAAAAGGGCAGAAGGAACAGGTGTTGGAAAGGGTGTACCCACTAGAGACCACTCTGTGAAGGAACTAAAGGGGAACGATGAAAGTGAAGAAGAATGGGACAGACTGCAATGGAGATCACTACATGGCCTAGCAGAAGACAAGAGAAATGGAATGAAACAGAGGACAATGGGTAAACCTACATGTATATGTATGTGGAGCTCATCATGAATGAACAACTGCTATGTATCAATACAATTGGTTGTACCCCAAATTGTACAGGCCTGTACAATTTTATAGGCCTGTACCACTGTACAGGCCACTACCCCTCCCTGTACACGCCATTACCCTTGTACAGGCCTGCACCCCTGTACAAACCTGTACCCTTGTACAGTCCTGTACACCCCCCCCCCCCCCCCAGTACAGGCCTGTACCCCTGTCCAGGCTTGTACCCCTGTACCCCTCCCTGCATGTACACGCCTTTACCCCTGTACAAGCCTGTACCCACTGTACAGTCCTGTACCCCCCAACCCCCCACCCCAGTACAGGCCTGTACCCCTGTCCAGGCTTGTACCCTTGTACCCCTCCCTGTACAGGCCTGCACCCCTGTACAAGCCTGTACCCCTGTGCAGGCCTGTACACCCCCCCCCCCCCCCATACAGGGTTGTACCCTCTGTACCCCTCCCTAAACAGGGCCTGTACCCTTGTCCAGGCTTGTATCCTGTACCCCTCCCTGTACAGGCCTGTATCCCTGAGCAGGCCTGTACCCCTCCGTGAACAGTGGTACAGGCCGGCCTATACCTCTCCCTGTACCCTTTCACAGGATTGTACTGCTGTATAGTTCATGTCTCTACTCAAAGCATGACATTATAACCTCTACTGTAGTTTTGGGTGGCCATCCCTCCTGAATAGGCTGAAACATGCACCCTTGCTAACACCAGGTCCCTTAATTGTTGTTGTTCTTCCTAATTCTGCCACCTCGACCGGGAGGGTTTGTAGTTGGGAATGTCCCTCCTTCCTCCTTGTCCATTTATGCCATCTGCATGTCGGCCATCACTGGGAGACGTGAAAGTGCATCAGCATTTGTGTGCTGAGTGGTACTCTTGTACCTGATATCAAGACAGGGCTAGCCTACCGCATATACCAATGCAACCATGCTGCTGTCACTGCTGGTAATCCCTTTTCTGGGTTGAGAATGGACACCAAGGGATGGTGGTCTGTCACCAGTGTGAAATGGGGAGGAACTGTGATGTCCGGAAACATTCAGTGATTAGAGATATATAGGATCACGTGTGTGTATGTGATTACGTGTATGATTCAGTATAATGAATGAATGGTTGTTGATGTTGTAAGCTATCCGAGTGCATCCCGAGGTATCGAGTGTCTGAGGAACAAACCAGCCTAGGACGCCATTGCACGTGGTTGAATCTTTTGAAACATGTCTGATGATCACATGTACATGTACAACAGTGCTTTGTTGTGGCACCTGCAGTTAAGTTAACACAACTGCAACGCTATACTACATCCATAGTGACATCCATGCACATGCACTGTTCCTTCTGATTGTTCCTGCAGCTAGTGAGCGTTGTATGTGAAAAATCAATTTAAGCTGACACTTGAACTCCCTGAAATAAAAATGCTAGCGATTACTAGAATACACCTGAACACACATATTGCATAAGTACTGTAGAAGAGAACAGGTTAACTTTCTTCAACCCAATATAAGTGTTTTTTTAAAACCACTTTACAACACTAGATAAACTATTCTTCCATTCTGGAAAGCATGGTATTATTCAGTTTGCAGTTTTTTTAACAAACCCAGCTAGCTTACCTTTTTCCTTTCACACACAATCCTTTCAGCCGGATAGTACTTCATTTGACATGCGCTATAAGATGAGAGCCAGGGCCAGCGGCGTGAATGGGAATAAGGGAAGGAAAGGTGGAGGAGGAGCGAGAGTGAAGGGAGGGAGGGGGAGGTAGGTTTGCAAACCAGCTGGTTAATTGTCAGAACAGCAAGTGACATGCCATGTGTAAGCCAGGGGGTAGGTGCGGTAAATCCCTGATTTTATAGGAAGTACATGCATGTAATGGTGTGCTTCTTGTACATGTAAATATAACATCTGTAGCAAATGCATGACTGGAAACCGTGATACTGACAGATATTGCCTATTCCTGCCTCCTCCTCACCCACGTTCAGCTGATGTGTGTGTGTGTGTGTGTGTGTGTGTGTGTGTGTGTGTGTGTGTGTGTGTGTGTGTGTGTGTGTGTGTGTGTGTGTGTGTGTGTGTGTGTGTGTGTGTGTGTGTGTGTGTGTGTACATAAACACCTGCTGATCCTATCTTATTTGGAAGTTTGTACAATGTAACAAAGGCCCAATGTCATGAATTTTGTTGTGTGGCCAGACTGTTCTGATAAAAGGTCTAGTACAGTGAATAATCTCATGCACAATGCCATGCACTTTGGTGCAAATACAACCCACAATAGCTGTGTCCTGGAAATTCATAGTATGTTAACAGATGTGCAGCACTACTACTTGTGTCCATACATGTATGTACATTTTTGGTGAGCCCCAGGGTTATTCTAATGCCTGTCTACTTGCTGCCAGCTAGGCTTAGAGTACTACAGTTGAGAGCCTTACTGTTGACAGTAATGAGAGCAAGGCACTACATGTAATGCCGTGCATACTAAGAATGAAAAACTTTAGGGAAGGCCAACAGTATTGGGAGAAGGCCACCAGTACAGGGAGAAGGCCAACAGTATAGGGAGAAGGCCACCTACATGTACAGGGAGAAGGCCAACAGTATAGGGAGAAGGTCAACTGTATAGAGAGAAGGCCAACTGTATAGAGAGAAGGCCACCTATAGGGAGAAGGCCAACTGTATAGAGAGAAGGCCACCTATAGGGAGAAGGCCAACTGTATAGAGAGAAGGCCACCTATAGGGAGAAGGCCACCTATAGGGAGAAGGCCAACAGTACAGGGAGAAGGCCAACTGTATAGGGAGAAGGCCACCTATAGGGAGAAGGCCAACTATTGGGAGAAGGCCAACTGGATAGGGAGAAGGCCAACTGTATAGGGAGAAGGCCAACTGTATAGGGAGAAGGCCAACAGTATAGGGAGAAGGCCAACTGTATAGGGAGAAGGCCAACTGTATAGGGAGAAGGCCAACAGTATAGGGAGAAGGCCACCTATAGGGAGAAGGCCAACTGTATAGGGAGAAGGCCAACTGTATAGGGAGAAGGCCAACAGTATAGAGAGAAGGCCAACAGTATAGGGAGAAGGCCAACAGTATAGGGAGAAGGCCAACTGTATAGGGAGAAGGCCAACAGTATAGGGAGAAGGCCACCTATAGGGAGAAGGCCAACTGTATAGGGAGAAAGCCAACTGTATAGGGAGAAGGCCAACTGTATAGAGAGAAGGCCAACAGTATAGGGAGAAGGCCACCTATAGGGAGAAGGCCAACTGTACAGGGAGAAGGCCAACTGTACAGGGAGAAGGCCAACTGTATAGGGAGAAGGCCAATAGTATAGGGAGAAAGCCAACTGTATAGGGAGAAGACCAACTGTATAGGTAGTAGGCCAACAGTATATAATAGTTGTGTCCTGTTATTAGTACATGCATGTTGTCAAGGGCGGTGTGATAACTAATGCAAACAGTAAATGGGCATGGGCCAACTTACATGTATGAAGCTTTAGCATAGCCCCAGAACCATTATCCCTTGTTAGGCCAGTAGGGCCGAAAACCAGCTTAGGGCTAGCTTGTGGTTTCCTTGTCCACACAATGGATGTGGTTGCTGTGCAAAACTTAGGTAACCACTAAAATCACTACCTTTGATCTAAGCTTTGAAGTACCACTATATGTACATGTAGTGACCTACAAAACATTTGCCAAAAGTTGCATGAAGGGCATAAGATGACTTGGCTACATACATGCACATGTATAGATGGGTTAAGGTGCCTCAGATGTAAATGTACCTGAACTTTTGTGTAGGTAGTCAGGGTTAGGGTTTATACATGTACCTGTATCTGCATGGTAGCCACCAGATGAGAGCATGGTGGTACCATTTTTGAAATAGTCCTGGGTACATACATGTATACTAGGCACAGGATTATGTAACAGTAGATGGTGTCTATAAGGATAGACAATAGTACATGTAACAAAGAGTACATGTACAAGTTAATGTACCTCTCCAGGCCCTTAAACAGAAGTACTTTAACATGCATGTTCAAAGACCTCTGATGGAACCTTCACCCAAGTGATGCATTGTATGTGTACAAAGGACACCTCCCCCCTTCTGGGGGATTTGGAGAGGTGATCCAATGACACTACCAACACCCCTCCAGGGAAGAGAGGAAGTGTTCTCAGCACCAATGCATGCAAACAAAAATTAGCATGTCCAAAAATACCATGTGTACTCTAGTGCATGTAACCACTAACACAATAGCCCCCAAACAGCCATTCACACACCTGTTATCTGTCGTCACTGTGTTCAAAGGACTGGGGAAGTAGCCAGACCAGTAAATACTTTGGTTTGTAGTACTGCAGTTAGTAGGTCTTCATTGATCCTCTGCTCCTCCAGTAGTATGGTAGCTCTCTCCTGGTAGATTGTTGTGTCTTGTTGTGGTTGTACATCAATCTGTGTGTGTGTGTGTGTGTGTGTGTGTGTGTGTGTGTGTGTGTGTGTGTGTGTGTGTGTGTGTGTGTGTGTGTGTGTGTGTGTGTGTGTGTGTGTGTGTGTGTGTGTGTGTGTGTGTGTGTGTGTGTGTGTGTGTGTGTGTGTGTGTGTGTGTGTGTGTCCAAATTATTATTATTTATATCTGATGTATGTGGATGTAAGTACCACTATGTACAGGTATAAGTGTGGACATCATTGGTGTGTGTGTCCATGTTTGAAGCACACTCTACACAGCTCTACATCAGCGTGTGTAGTGTGCACATGATGGAGACACTTGTGAATATGTGCATCACCACCAGTAGGGCTACTACATTGAGTGTCCACACTGTACACTGAGTGTGCGTGACTTGCAGGAAGTGTCCATGCACTAGGTGTGGTGTGTGTGTCCCACAGGTCAACTATACACATGGTAAACAAAGGGACAGAGATGCTACACAAATGGACAATGCTCAGTGGTTCATATAGGGAGAAAGCCAACAGTATAGGGAGAAGACCAACTGTATAGGGAGAAGGCCAACTGTATAGGAAGAAGGCCAACAGTATAGGGAGAAGGCCAATAGTATAGGGAGAAGGCCAACTGTATAGGGAGAAGGCCAACAGTATAGGGAGAAAGCCAACAGTGTAGGGAGACGGCCAACAGTATAGGGAGAAGGCCAACTGTATAGGGAGAAGACCAACTGTATAGGAAGAAGGCCAACAGTATAGGGAGAAGGCCACCTATAGGGAGAAGGCCAACTGTATAGGGAGAAGACCAACTGTATAGGAAGAAGGCCAACAGTATAGGGAGAAGGCCAACTGTATAGGGAGAAGGCCAACAGTATAGGGAGAAGGCCAACATTATAGCGAGAAGGCCAACAGTATAGGGAGCAGGCCAACAGTATAGCGAGAAGGCCACCAGTCTAACACTACAGGAAGAAGACCAACAGTATAAGGAGACGGGCAATTAACGGTCCAACAGTACAGGGAGAATTCCATACAGTACTAGTATAGGAAGAAGGCCGTATCTCCTCCCCCTTCACTGCATCGCATGTTCTGCACATACTAAATTCAAACAGTATACTCACCAAAACACCTGAATCTCAGAAGTTGAAATCATGCAGGGCAATCCGTTTATTGCCCTGCATGCGCCTTCACATCTCCAAAGCTGCGATTGTATATTATCGTTAATAATTCATCTGCAATTAACAGTTAACGTACGCAATAACTGTAACTTAATCCAAGATGACGCAAGGTATTACGTTATGGCATATTGTTTATGAATAAATTATGCGCGGTAGAGAAACGAGTAGAAATTATTTTTTTGTCTTGATTTTACTGGCAGCTGCGTTGTCCACTGAAGAGCGCAAACACATGGAAAATGACCCCAAATGCAATGCCTTGGGGTGTTGTTGTATACCTCTGGTTGCAGAGTCGTATGGTGCTTGGGGAAAAGAAGCCATAGATTCATTTAAAATGCTTGCCTCCCGTCTTGCCATAACATCGGGCAAAACAAAATCAGCTGTGCTGTCTGAGCTGTACAGTAGGCTCAACCTGCACTTGGTGAGAGCGAATGCAACAGCGATCCTCTCCAGGTGGCTCCCATCTTAAAGTTTTATTAACTGTAGTGTGATTTAAGTGTTGTGTTTATTACATATTCTCTCTATAATTATTGTTATAATTTTCATATTATTAATATTATATTTTTAGTACGAATAGTTCATGGTATAATTATATAAAACACAGATTCACAATCAGTGTAAATTATAAACGTGTTTAAAATTCAATTTGAAAAAAAAAGCATGATGACCGCCTATGTATGGGCCATTTCTCCATATGTACGTACGTTTGGGTCTGGGTACGAGACTGGGGGGGGGGGGGGGGCACCGTTCTCGCTTGTGCCCCCCCCCCCCCCCCCCCCCCGCCATAAAGTAGCCAGGCCGCCACTGCGAAAAATTAGGGACGGGGGTCCCCAGATTTCCAGAAAATACATGTAGTCCCCACTCCCCAATTTTATGGGGTCGACAAGAACCATGAAGGGACATACAGTGCCGGCTCGCAAGAGCAAAAAGTCACACCTCGCAAGAGCAAAAAATAAGGCGTAGCGTAACCATACTGCTTTCATCAGTAAAATTCATTTGATGAAGGCGATATCGGTAGATGAAAGCGGTATGCGCTCTTGTGAGGTGTGACTTTTCGCTCTTGCGAGCTGGCACTAGTTCACAAACAGGCTTTCCTACAAAAAAATACATCAATTGTGACTCTACGCTTGTAACTATTTATCAACAAAGCTGACACAAAATGGTCGCCACAGATGCGCGAGTACTTTGAAGACTGCCAATCCTCTCTACGAATCACTTGAATCCACCTTGGCGTTCTGTCTTTATTTTTTTAATGGAAAACGATACGAAACTAGGCCCAATCGCTCACTACCTCGATTTCTACAACGTAAATTAATAACAACAACACCAAACAAGTACTATTTTACGTACACCGGTGTTGCCGTCGAAATCACTTATTCATCGTCACGCGTTTTTAGGGTAGTCTCGTACCCAGACCCAAATTCACGTAGCAATATCATCGCGGTAATGCTTACGTGTATTTGGGTCTGGGTACGAGACTAATTTTGTGCAATGCGGTAGGTGTAACCGACTTTCCGGTTTTGTAGGTTATTCCGTTATTCGCGATTACTTATTCGCGGTGTGGTTCACCAATGGACTTACATTGCCAGGACCGTTCCAAACATAGGCATGTTTTTTACACCGGTCAAACCTTATCCCATCCCTAACTGGTAGAGCTCCTCCTGGCGATCTCGAGCGACTACTTTTGTCCTTGCCTCCAAGACTAGGCGGTCTTGGCTTCACCATCCCCACCAATCTGTCAGCCATTGAGTTTGATGCTTCAATGACAGTCACAAAGCCTTTATATGACCTCATCCTGCAAAAGAAAACACACTATCCACTCAGTGTAATTGAGGCACAAATCCAGGCCAAAAAACAACTCATCAATCGAAGCAACAGCAAACCCAAGACACAGCAGCCAACCTATTACCACAGTTGTCTGAGTCTTCCCAGAGATCAGTGGTCCTTACTCAAGAGAAGGGTGCTTCCAGCTGGCTTACCACTCTTCCTATCTCTGAACACGGCTTTGCTTTGCACAAAGGTGCCTTTCGCGATGCCCTTGCTCTTAGATATGGATGGGACCCTCCTAACACACCTTCACATTGCATCTGTGGGAAATCATTCACTACAGAACATGCACTCTCATGTCCTACGCCACAATGAGATTCGGAACCTCATGCACTGCAAATTTGCTGTCTGAAGTGTGTCACAATGTAACCATCGAAGCAACCCTACAACCAGTTACCAGAGAAACCTTCAAACTTGCCTCTACAATCACTGACATTGGAGCAAGATCAGACATTGCAGCTGATGGCTTCTGGGGTGGCCATTTTGAAAAAACATTTTTTGATGTCAGAGTTCTCAACCCACTTGCTCCATCTAACACCACACCCACACCCAGTGCTTGCTACCGCTGACATGAAAAAGAAAAACAAAGAGCATATGAGCAACGTATCAGGGAGATTGAGCATGCCTCCTTCACCCCAATTGTACTCTCCACTACTGGTGGAATGGGTCCAATTGCAACAACGTTTTATAAACGCCTTGCAGATCGGCTAGCTTCCAAATGGAACTCATCCTACAGCCAAACCATTGGATGGTTGCGATGCCGTCTGTCCTTTTCTCTCCTCCGCTCATCCATCCTATGCATCAGAGGAGCTCGTTCATCAAAGGGGCACACTATCCACTCAGTTGAGTTCATAATCTGCCTCCCCCTGGATACAATAATGAGCGGACGCCTATGTTGTTACATATGTAGTATTACCTGAGCACATGCGCTGAAGAAAGTCTTGGCTGAAAAAAATGCATTGTGATCGACATGCAGGTCGATCATTAAGTCCTGTATGCTATGAAGAACAGTTGTGTATACTACTTGAACATTACCGGGATTACCCTTAATTTGTTTGTATATGCTCAACAAGACACATGCAGACGTGCATGTTTTTTTTTTAATATTGTACAAAGGTAACAACAAATGTATCAAAACCGGCCAGTGCCAGTAAATAAAATTTCCCCCCCCCCCCCCCCCCCCCCCCCCCTTCCGCCCCTTACCCGGACGTCAGAAGAAAATTTTTCTGTTTGCAATTTTAAAAATATTTATTGACACCATTTGGTAAAAACGATCTGGTAGCTTCATTGTGCTTCATTGTGGCTTACTATGCATTCAGAACGACTGCCGAATGCGTGAGCAATAGACCAGAC
>OX442435.1:5350695-5420695 GCA_949361645.1 Spongilla lacustris
AGGGAGGGAGGGAGGGAGGGAGGGAGGGAGGGAGGGAGGGAGGGAGGGAGGGAGGGAGGGAGGGAGGGAGGGAGGGAGGGAGGGAGGGAGGGAGGGAGGGAGGGAGGGAGGGAGGGAGGGAGGGAGGGAGGGAGGGAGGGAGGGAGGGAGGGAGGGAGGGAGGGAGGGAGGGAGGGAGGGAGGGAGGGAGGGAGGGAGGGAGGGAGGGAGGGAGGGAGGGAGGGAGGGAGGGAGGGAGGGAGGGAGGGAGGGAGGGAGGGAGGGAGGGAGGGAGGGAGGGAGGGAGGGAGGGAGGGAGGGAGGGAGGGAGGGAGGGAGGGAGGGAGGGAGGGAGGGAGGGAGGGAGGGAGGGAGGGAGGGAGGGAGGGAGGGAGGGAGGGAGGGAGGGAGGGAGGGAGGGAGGGAGGGAGGGAGGGAGGGAGGGAGGGAGGGAGGGAGGGAGGGAGGGAGGGAGGGAGGGAGGGAGGGAGGGAGGGAGGGAGGGAGGGAGGGAGGGAGGGAGGGAGGGAGGGAGGGAGGGAGGGAGGGAGGGAGGGAGGGAGGGAGGGAGGGAGGGAGGGAGGGAGGGAGGGAGGGAGGGAGGGAGGGAGGGAGGGAGGGAGGGAGGGAGGGAGGGAGGGAGGGAGGGAGGGAGGGAGGGAGGGAGGGAGGGAGGGAGGGAGGGAGGGAGGGAGGGAGGGAGGGAGGGAGGGGAGGGAGGGAGGGAGGGAGGGAGGGAGGGAGGGAGGAGGGAGGGAGGGAGGGAGGGAGGGAGGGAGGGAGGGGGGAGGGAGGGAGGGAGGGAGGGAGGGAGGGAGGGAGGGAGGGAGGGTGGAGGGAGGGAGGGAGGGTGGGAGGGAGGGTGGAGGGAGGGAGGGTGGGAGGGAGGGAGGGAGGGTGGGAGGGAGGGAGGGAGGGAGGGAGGGAGGGAGGGAGGGAGGGAGGGAGGGAGGGAGGGAGGGAGGGAGGGAGGGAGGGAGGGAGGGAGGGCTCACTATCCACATGATGGTCAGTTGGGTAGAGTTGTTAGCCATCACACTAGTGATGGAGGGAGCCATTGGTCCTGGGGTGATAGAAAGGTTAAAACCATATTTATGTTAAATTAACCACAGGGACTTACTCAAAGAAGCAGTAGGCACAGTAATGTTGGTAGGGTTACTGACCAGACCAACAACATTGGTCAGCATGACATGGATGGTGTAGTTTGAGTATGGGTGGAGGCCAGTGAGGGTAGCAGATGTGCCCATGGGGAAGGTCTGGGACCTCGTACCATCCTGAGGGTACCTGTCCACCTCATAGCTGATGACAACAGCTGACAGGTTAGAGTAGCCATTAAACCCATTGGTCCAGCTGAGAGAGATGGAAGAGTTGTCTTTGTAGGTTACCACCAAATTAGTAGGAGGATCAGGAGTGACTGGGGAGGAGTAGAGTGAGGGGAGGAGAGTTAATGAGAAGATACGACAAAATTGTTGCCAAATATCATTGGTATCACTAGGAACAGTGGTGTCAGTAAAATATGTACACATGTTATGGTACTATCTCCAGCACCAGATAAACTTACTGCTTAGCCATACCCCCAGGCCACTCGCACATGACTCTCACCCTGCACAGTCAGCTGCACACTGCTGGAGGCCACTCCCCTCAAATTGGAGGCAGCACAAGTGTAGGTCCCACTGTCCCCTCCCCCCACCAGGGATGATATGGTGAGGGATGTGAAGGTGGAGGTGGACTGGAGCATGAAGCGACCCTGGGAGGAGGTAAGGACACTCCCACTGGGGAGGGTCCAGGTGATGGTGGGGACAGGGAGGCCATCAAAGGAACAGTTCAGCTGCACACTGAGGCCTTGGGGCATGAAGACAGAGGGCTGGGGAGATGTTATGTTGAGGTCTGAGGGAACAAGGGGTACATGAGGAACATGTTCCCCCAATATGGAGGACACTCACAGTAGACTACCACTAGGGTGGAGGCACTTATGGTATTAAGTCCTATGACATTCGGTATCAGCTGTGTAACACATGTGTAGTTCCCAGCAGCTGTACGGCTAGTAGAAGGTAGTGAAATGTTTGATGAGGCTGATATGTTGGTTCCATGAGGATCCAGCCATGTCTGGCCCAATACTAGAGAGGCTGAAGAAGTGATCACACTGCTGCATGCAAGGTTCAATGTATTTGTCTCATTCACATAAGTCACAACCTGAGGGACCACTAGAACAGCTATGCCCACTGTGTGAAGAGAAGGTTATGGTTCCCATCAGAGGGAACAACCCAATGGTACACTTACCATTGCTTATAACCAGGTTCATAAATAATCCTGTGTAACAAGCAACTCCTGGGCAGCCAATGAATGTGGTAATAGGTGATGTCACATACAGTATGTAAGGTGTTGCTGCTATGGGAGCAGGTAAGGTAGGTCCAGAAGTGGACCACACATTATTGCCAGTGTTGGAGCATATCAGACACACTGGGGCAGACCGTGTGATAACAATTGTTGAACTTCCACCAATAGTGTAGTTATACAGGCATGGCTGGCTTGTAGCTGGATGTGAATCAGGAATGTGGTCACCATGGTAATCAGTGGAAGAGGGGAAAAGAAAAGGAACTAATCATTTCCACATGGATATGAGTTAGCACCACAAGAGGTATTCAATTACACAATGTTATGTAATACATTTACTTCACACCATCTCTCAGAGAATTAATGTTCTTATACATGTACATGTATGGATATTTGTGTACCCCATAGTACTGGTGTACCCCATAGTACTGGTGTACCCCATAGTACTGGTGTACCCCATAGTACTGGTGTACCCCATAGTACTGCAAAAATGAAGGGAACAAGGGATCAACGATGATACGATTTTTTAAAAATAGTCCTATATTTAGCAACATAAATATACCATTAAATTTTTCGTATCATCATTGATCCCTTGTTCACTTCCTTTTTACACCACCATTGCCTCCAAATCCCTTATATCTCGGCGGCAAAGTTTAGTACATATTCTGATACAGATCAAAAAGCAGTGGGGTGATTGCAAGCCGGGTCTTTGTTGATCTTCAGGACAAAGTTATTCCAGTTGCCTCCAAGTTCAGGTGAACCTTCACAGTCACACCTGCCACATTACCTGTATCAGACCCTGAAGGACCATGGGGAAGCACTTCTTGTCCAACTTGTGAAGGCGTTAGCAAAGGGCACGGCTATACCACTCAACATTATGGATACAAGCCGCATGCATGCAATTATGCCACTTGCGTGGGAATTGTGCAAGATGATCGTGCAAGATGATCGTGAATGTTCAGATGATATAATAATTCAGCTATAAAGAAAACACTGGATATATATATGGTTGGACCACAGCACAGCGCTGATGACCAATTATGTATCTAAAGGTAAATTGTAGAGACATAAAACTTCTACCCCTACAGTGACTGTTCTGGCAATAGTGGACCCAGCTGCATTCTAAATTGTGGTGTGCTGGAGTATGACGATGACGAGTCTGACTTTTGATGTGACACGTGCAATATGTAGTACTTTGCCTCATGTGATGACCATATTTGTGTACCTACATCAGAAACGTATGTGAAAATTGTCTTTTTGTATATATATTGGCGTCATTTGTAATTTCGCTTTTTAAAAAAGTATCACGTTTTAAAGCTGTATGAGAAACAAAACGAAGCTAGAAGGCAACGGGACGTCAGCTACTAGTCATCATTTTACAGATAACGATGAGTATTCGTGTTACTGCCTAAAGACTACATGTAACTCTTGATATTGACGTATGGAGGGAATTTTCAGTTCGTGAATTCAAATTGTTACATGCAGAGTTAAGCTGTTGTGGGAAGCTATACATGTAATGTTCGTAAAATTTTGTATACAAGATTTGGGAACAATTCAAGCACATGATCGACAATATAACAATATACGATGTATCTTTTGACCAAGCGTTGTGTGCATATGTGTGGTAAATTTTGCAGGCTACTAATTCTTCAACATGAGGTTGACCTAGTTAATGTGATCTTTTTGAAGACTATGTGGTCAGTTGTGATTCTACCAAATGGTTCTTCCCGTGTGCGTACCGAATACCAGCTAGTCAGCTACACATTACTGACTCTGTATCAACACCGACTGTGAAAACAAATACCAGTGAGACTCGAATTTACAAAGATTGATGAAAGTCAATATGGCTGCAGTTTGTACTGGTGTACCCCATGCCTAGTACTGGTGTACCGCCCATAGTACACATATATAATGCTAAAGAGCCAATAATTATGCTACAAAGTCACTATACCAACTGCTACTTTCATTTATACTGTACATCAATCCAAGTGCTGCTTGCATGGCTGGTGCATGTTTACTGCCATGGTGATACATGCTACTGTGATATTGACATAAGGAAGGGGGGGGGGGGGGGGGGGGGGGGGATTGGGGAATGGAAACAACTTTTTCATTTTGCATGCATGCCAACGTATAGTTTGTTATCAGAAACTAGCGTTTGTAAAATTTTGTGTATACAAGATTTGAGAACAGTTCAAGCTCCAAAGAGCACATGACAATATATATCTTGTCAGTACCCAGACCAGAGATATTGTATTATACTAATAAATTATCTCACTATTATCTCTGGTGTGTACTAGACCTAGTTCATAGGTTAATTTCTTGTGGCAGATTATTGGTTTGGGATGCAACTTGTGTTTTTGCCCCTTCCACAGCCTCTGAAATATGTGCAGCAGCGAACCAGGCGGAGCAGACCAAGATCAAGAAGTACAGTTACCTCACCTCCCATGCATACCATTCCTTCACACCTGTTGTGTTTGAAACCATTGGAGCCAGCAGCCCTCGCTCCATATTAGGTACTTTAATAAAAATTTTGAAAATGAATAAAACTAGAATTTTTATGCACAGCCTAAAAGAGCAAATTGAATGCATCAAAAATATGCTTTTGTCACGGAAAACAGATTACTATTTCAAAAGTTATAACGTTTCAAACATTGCGTTGCGGGAGACTAACAATGTACGCAATGTGAATGGACCGCGATATAAAAAACTGTGACCGCTTGACTTCTCCATGCAGCTACTGTAAAAGTATTTAAGATAATGATGCCATAATTGCATAAAATACAACATAGGTACTCTTTATAAGGTTCACAGGGTCAAATACACATTACATCTAGATTTAGGTATCTCATTATATAATCTAGCTGCCAATACGGCAATAGCCCGTATAGCGATATCATAATGTTCTCCCCTATTTATTCACATTCATCATTCTGGAATGTGTAATAATTACTTTGAGACTTCCTTGATTGATTTACACATATATGTCCATTGTATAGCACATTTTGACGATCCACATACCATACGTGTTCAATGTACAGACCATTAATAACTGATCACGCCCATAGCCATTGAAGCATCAGGAGAGAGCTTTATCATCACCTTAGGCTGGCATCGGGAGAGTGCAATGCCTACTCTTATTTGCTACAAAGGCTATCAGTTGCAGTATAATGTGGAAATGCTGTTTCTATTATGGACTCTGTGGGCCAGCATGCATGCAGTGGCAGACTTTTTTCTTTTACTAGTATAGTTACTTATTGTGCATTGTTTACGCTTACCTTTATTATTTTATCATTACAAATAACTCACGCGTTGGATAAAACGCTTTAATAATATTACATTAATTTATTTTTCATTATGAGATATTAGGAAACTCATTTGATAATTCCACTTCCTTTTCTGCCACGCATTGCAACTTCTTTTCTATCTTCCTCCTTGAGCTGTTTTCCTTCTGTAGAATCTTATCTTTAAGTTGCTGATCTTGCAATATAGAAATGTTGTTTACTATGTTTGATGCAAAATTTAACCAGGCTATATTTTCTTGCTTGTTCTGAGAGTGTGCACACAACTACTGCATTGTTCCATTAATTTTACATCTTAGTTTCCATCACTTAACATTAGATGCTTTTCTATAAAGGTAATCAGCCAGGCATTGTGTTCAGCAAACATACTTGGTGAACAATGGATGGTGATAGATGAGCTAAAGTACCTTCAAGGTAGCCATGCAACTGTGTCTATAATACACATATTACACCTTTAAGTAGCTAGTGTACTACAACATGATGTATCTTATCTTGTTCTGTTGTAGCATGCAGAATTTTGTACTGCAAGGTTCAGGGAGAGCAGTAATTTTCAAACCTGCCATTAGCTACTTCAATAACTGGGCATATGCTGGTTATGGGTAGATGTATTTCTCAATGTTACTGCATAGCTAGGATACACTAACATGAAAATATTGTCTTGAAAAATACGCTGTGTGGGCACCATCATATTTTTATGATTGAGCTGTTTTTAATGATATGACGGTCCATGCTGTATAATACTTTCCATAACTAACGCGTGCCTTGATGAATTCGGTGCGTATTAAATAGAACTATCACACAACTCTTTGACACATAAACAAAATAGATTGTCTATGCGTTGAAAATACAAAAAATAAGTTTAATTCCCAGTGCTCTAACATAGAAATACCAGGTTAAGCATTATTATGTCAAGCTCTAAGCAATCCAACAGTAAACACCTGTGCCGATAAATGGACCCTTCAGTGGGCACCATCCAAAGCTCATGAAACTTTATCCTTATATAGGCTAAGACCTAATAAGCATGGGAAACGCTTCCTCAAGTGAGTGCTTTAAGAATCTGGGGAATGACTAATCGCGACCGATTACTATGGGAAATCAACGAAGCACACAAAATAACGCCGCATGCTGGCTTACATTTAGATATCAATAGTGTATCGGGCAGGTGGGGCAACCCCTTTTGTTCTGTATTCTAGCAATAAAGTCCTAAATACCTTGCAAACAACTTTACAAAGCGCGCGTCTTCTTAAGCACTCGTAGAGAAATCCTAAATACGGTCACAATTTTCGTCGCCACCAGTTTCCGCCTACGCAAACGCAATTTATTAAAGTACCTATCCATATATTTCTTAATTGCCAGACTTGGGTCCAGTGGCGGATACAAGGGGGGGGGGGGGGGGGGGGGTCGGTGGTGTCCGGACCCCCCCCCCCCTCAGACCCGATGATGAATAAAATTAAGTATCAATACTATTAATGAATGTAATTAACAACATCCCACGTGATATAGCGTATCATCCAGATGGCAAGCACTCGCCTCATTCGGCAAGTATCTTGAGTTACTTTTCCAAGAAAGCAAAAGGTAATATGTAATGCGCTAAAAGATTCAGGCCTACGCGTACAGGAATCACGCACCCGCCCGATCGCGTTATCTCGTTATGCCCGGTATTCACCATAAACTACTGTACTTTTAAGTTTATGGGTCTTCTATAGTCCCACTGACCAGTTATCACACAGGCCACGTCTTGTATCGAGCCCAAAACGGACAACAACCATTAGTTCAATCAAATGTGAAATGCGGATAAATACGTTCTGTTCCATTCCACTCCCCCCCCCCCCCCCCCCCCCCCCCCCCCCCAACCATAATTTGCCGCCATTTTTTAGTCTTTCGCCCCAGTTTAAGGCTTGATAGATAGTCTGTATCGCTAAGAGCGCGACCCCCAAAAGCTTCCGCGCTTCGCGCGGGAGGGGGCACATCCCCCTCCCGCACCCTCCCCCTATTGAATATTCATGTCGGACCCCCCCCTTCCAGATTTCCTGTATCCGCCCCTGGGGTCGCCGCATTGCAAACACCACCGGTGACAAAGCGCTCTGGCAAAAGTATTCTGTTGCCATTCAGAGGGGGAATGCTGCATCTATTTTGGGAACGTCGCCGCCAACCCCCTCTCCTATTTACATGCGTATTGTTCCTCCTGCTAAAATATAAAATATTACTATACTTACTTAGTTCACATAGCTGACACAGTACCAGTACTGCTATAAATTTGGAAAGAGCCATCACACGTACTTGAGCGCGCGTATCGCCACTCCGGTAGGTACTTGGATAAATCACGTAACTACCGTAAAAAATTGTCTCCCAAAAATTGTGCCGTAATTTTTGACTGCCGGAGAGGATTGATTTGTGGCGATCGATTGTTTGTGCTGGTTTCGAGTTCTGTTGTGCTTGCTATATTCTATAAAGGTAGCCCATGGCTTCTTTTAGCATTAGCTATTCGTTGTATACGGTGAAATGATTCGCAGTAGTAAGTTGTGGGCGTGTCAAAAAAGGGTATGGTTTGCTGGTTATAGAATTTTGTAGCGCATTGAATGGGTTCCATGGAATACATATGAAGGCATTAAGGACACCTAGTTGCATTACTCATTTAAGTATGAGGGCAATCAGACGATGCGCAGGGTGTTGTCTCGAAGCCTCCACGAACGGCTTCATATGGTTTAAGGTACGCGATTATCGTGAAAGCTAATAGCTTTTATGACAGTGGGACGTCATACTTATTTGCCTTAATGTTACAAAGATATGTTTTTCACTTTTTTTTACGTGGGTAGAGAGTGTTAAAGAGGTGTTCTATATAAAACGCACCTTATCGTTGCCGTGGGTTCTTTAGTTAGATTATTTTCAGACTCTGCTGCTTATGTAGTAAAAGCGCCTTGCATATCTCGAGATTCTGATTTAGCGCAGTGCACTTATCAATCAAACCAATTTAATCAAAATTTGTCATAGCAACATGCAATGTGAGCTTATTATTCGTTTTTTAATACTATATGTTTATGAAATTCTATATTTTTATTCAACACTTCTGTGTGTACTTGCATGGATAATGAAGACTGTTGCTGATGATTTGAAAAGAATTTTTTTTTACCATTTTAATAATTACATTTAATGAACGTAACTAACTGTAAGCACCCATGATACAAAAGGGGCTTGGTGTTTTTACATCCACACTAACATAGCATCCCAACGTTTTGAAAATACAAGAAGTATCATATAATTATTGAGCACTCTGCTGGAAGCAGTCTCAGCACTACACCTGATGTGTTGCGGTGGGCAATATGTCATAATGTCAAAATTTTACAAGGTGTTGGGCTGAAGTACAGGTGTTTCTCAATGAGCAGTTTATAGTGTCTGTTGACACAGCTGAAAATGTAGCTGTTCCTCTACCAGTTTTGAATACAGAGCTGGATAAATGTAATGTGCAATCCACCTTATGTTAAGAACTGATTAAACTTAAAATTAAATTAAGAAATTCATAAGTGGCACATACCAGCAGTTTATTGTAAACATAAAAAGTTGCTGTCTGTACACAAGGGATGTAAGATAACAGAGGAGATTTGCAAAACAAAATCACTGATTTGGTTCAAAACATAGAATTACATGTAAGTAATGAAGAATTGCTACATTGATTATCAGGCTCAAATATCATCATGACCAGAAATGATAGCAAGAAATATAGCACTGCTTGCTGCAAGGCTATTTACTATTGCCTCCAATATGGAGCACCCATAACACATGTGTGTAATGTGATTAGTGCAATACTTTTTGAATTGGTGGGTACAACTATTGATAGTCTTCCTCATAGTAGTACAGTATATCAATGTGTAAATTAGGGATCATCAGTGATATTCAGGTAAGTGAAGTAATGTATGCAAATAAAAATCTCACTCTTTCATGGGACTCAACAACAGTTGATGCATGGGACATCAATGACCTCCATATCAGTGTGCACACTGTGCCAGTAACTTCGTATGTACTGCAATTAGGTGCTATAGCCTCTGGTCAAACAGAAGACTATGTTTCACATCAGTGATATAGCTTGACTCAAATGATTTCTGTATTCAGTTGCAGAATTCATTTTTATATGTAAGGTCAACAATACTTAACCATTTCAAAAATACCTTAACCGACAGAGTTGCTGAGCAAAAACAAAATATTCTGCATCATAGACACATTATTTCAGTGAAAAGTACTGGTAAAGTTCCCAAAGCCACCAACTGTTACTGGACACAGGAAGACATCGAGGAAGAAGGGGAAGATGAAAAAATATGCATATTACAGCTGTATTACTGGAAATATTATTTTTGTTGATTTTCCTGACATGTGAAATGCCTTTTTCATTGAATGGTAAAATTTTGTTTCCGAGAACATGATATATATATACATTTGGCTATATGTTTCTATATCGCTACCATGAGCAGCCTGCATATTTGGCATGATTTTATGCATAATATCGGCTGTAGTACCTTCTAAAACGGATTTTTATATGCAGGTATGTGTGGCAGTTACTTCTTATATATTTGGCTGCAGTAGCATATTTGGTAAGATCAATGTAGCGAATATAAGTTAAACCGGCACAGTTTTTTTTTGCGCGGTCATTCAATTCCATACATTCAAACACAGCAATTCAGGCGTCCGCTCGCGGGTCATTGCAAATATCGGATTCAGTCACGCATCCGTGTAGATAACGAAACGTGCATACACGATCACCGGAAGGATGAATTTTTTGAAACAGCACCGTCCGAAGTGTACGGGAATTTCATTAACCGATACCCATTACCCGGGCTGATCTAAATATTCGTGCCAGGCCGTAGAATATTTTCGTAAGAGATACGAACTTGAGATGTTAACAAAGCAGAAGCTGTAGTGGCAAGTTTCTTTCTACCATTAGTACAGTATCTTCTACGTATTATAAGACCTGTGCTTTGTTGCAATCCCTATTTTGTATAGAAATTCATCGGCTCCGATGCAAAGAGAGGAATTTCGTATTTTCAGTCCTAATTCAAATATGTATTATCTCTGTTCAAAGTAAGAGTTCTTTTCTTATGTATATTTTTAAAAATGTTCATGTGTTACGCTAGAGCTAGAAATATGATAAACAGCAGCTGACCAAGGCAAAGTTCGGAGTGAGTTCTAATTATTGCACGCGCATACTATATTCTGTTTGAATACGCCTTTATCTATAGGAGCAGCTTCTTTTTGACCCATTCACGTATTTTCTAGGCCACTAATGAAGCTTTACTGCATTACAAGGTATGTTTTAACTTTGCTCACACAAGCTTCATATATATATATATATCCCATACACCTACAATTACTTTTGGTGGAGGGGTGGACTGTTTCATGCGTTTAGCTTATGTAATGCATGATGAAGCTTTTTTGAATATAGTTTGTGTTGTTTGCTAGGTGAATCTAGATGACATCATGTTGAGAGTTGTTGACAGTTGTATGGTGGGAGTGGTACTGTGGTGATGTGATGAAAAGTGGAGGTACTGGGGTGATGGTGGGTGGGGAGAGGGTGAAATAGTGATGTAGAACACAGCTGTGGTTGGGTGATGGAGGGGTATAGTGGTGATGGAGGTATCATAGTGGGTGGAGGTTACAGTGATGATGGTAGGTGAGGGTACAGTTGTGGAGAGATGATGGTGAAATGGGAGGGTACAGTGGTGGTGTAGGAACAGATGGTGATTTGCTAGATGTATAGAGTAAAAAGATTTTATGTACAGACTAAGTGGTGGGAGATTGTAGGTGGTATGTATAGGCTTTGGGAAATTTATTTTACATGGTGTGTGGACTTTAGAATATTATGTGTGCCTGTGTGATAGTGCTTATGGGGTGATGAGTGCCTCTGATATGTGTGTGATACATGTATAGACATAGAGTACATGTATGTGTAGGCTGAGGGGCTCAACCCCCCTCCATCCGCATACTTAATTTCATTGACCCATTCCTATGCTCCGTAACTCTGTAGTAGTGTAACAAGGGTACTTCCCCATATTAGAATGTTTGGCCAAACACGAGGGGCCTTCCTTCCACCTGCCTCACCCCCTTTAGTTCTAATTATTGCACGTATACTCTATATTCTGTTTGAATACGCCTTTATCTGTAGGGGCAGCTTATTTTGACGCATTCACGTATTTTCTAGGCCACTAATGAAGCTTTACTGCATTTCAAATTATGTTTTAACTTTGCTCACACAAGCGTCATATACATGTATATCCCTACACACCTACAATTACATTTGGTGGAGGGGTGGACTGTTTCATGTGTTTAGCGTATGTAATGGGTGATGCAGCTTGTTTTAGTATAGTTTGCGTTGTGTGCTAGGTGATTTTGAGAGTTGTTGACAGTTGGATGCTCGGGGGATGGAGGGGTACTGTGGTGATGTGATGAAAAACGGAGGTACTGGGGTGATGGTGGGTGGGGAAAAGATGTAGAACACAGTGGTGATTGGGTACATGGTGATGGAGGTTTAGTGGTGGGTGGGTTGTTGTGATGGAGGGTGGGGGAGGGATGATGGTGAAAGAGGAAGTGTACAGTGGTGATGTAGGAACATGATGGAGATGTATGGGATGTGTGGGGTAATAAGAATGTATGTAGACTAAGTGGTAGGTGGTATTTATTGACGTTGGGATGTGTGGACTTTAATGTTTATTTGTGTGCCTGTGTGATATGTGCTTGTTGGGTGATGAGTGCCTCTATATGTGATATGCGCCTCTGTGTGATACATAGTAGAATGTGTGTGGGCTGAGCTCAATCCCCTCCCTCCCCCGCGTACTTATAAAAAATGTAACTGACCCATCCCTACACTCCAGTGCATGTAACACTGCAGTAGTGTAACGAGGGGCCTTCCTTCCGCACGCCTCACCCCCTTTAGTCGTACTTATTCAAGGGTTTACTACAGCACGCACACACACACACACCAAGCTACATTATGCCTACCCTATTCCTACTACTACCCTACTCCTCCCCTTACCTACTACCCCTACTCCTCCCCTTACCTACTACCCCTACTCCTCCCCTTACCTACTACCCCTACTCCTCCCCTTACCTACTACCCCTACTCCTCCCCTTACCTACTACCCCTACTCCTCCCCTTACCTACTACCCCTACTCCTCCCCTTACCTACTACCCCTACTCCTCCCCTTACCTACTACCCCTACTCCTCCCCTTACCTACCACTACCCTACTCCTCCTCTTACCTACCACTACCCCTACTCCTCCACTCCCCTTACCTACCATTACCCCTACTCCTCCTCTTACCTACCACTACCCCTACTCCTCCCCTTACCTACCACTACCCCTACTCCTCCCCTTACCTACTCCTCCCCTTACCTACCACTACCCCTACTCCTCCCCTTACCTACCACTACCCCTACTCCTCCCCTTACCTACCACTACCCCTACTCCTCCCCTTACCTACCACTACCCCTACTCCTCCCATTACCCCTACTCCTCCCCTTACCTACCACTACCCCTACTCCTCCCCTTACCTACCACTACCCCTACTCCTCCCACTACCCCTACTCCTCCCCTTACCTACCACTACCCCTACTCCTCCCCTTACCTACCACTACCCCTACTCCTCCCCTTACCTACCACTACCCCTACTCCTCCCATTACCCCTACTCCTCCCCTTACCTACCACTACCCCTACTCCTCCCCTTACCTACCACTACCCCTACTCCTCCCCTTACCTACCACTACCCCTACTCCTCCCACTACCCCTACTCCTCCCCTTACCTACCACTACCCCTACTCCTCCCTATACCTACCATTACCCCTACTCCATTACTATGGTGCTTGTGGCTTCGTGTAATGTGCACTTATTGTATCATGTATTCATATGTGTGATGTGTGCTTGTGTATGTGATTTTGTGAACATTACTAGAAGTTCTTTGGTCATCCGTCACGACAGGTTGGAGCTGAACATGTCTACAGGGATGAAGTATCACACAAACTAAAACTGATTTGAATATTTTCTGCATTCTTGTAAAGGTGCTTTTAAAATGAATCAATTTCAAGGCTTATACAATGTTTTATTGCACACATGTGTACTGGGCTATTGACATGCATGGCACCAACAACATGCTGTACATTAAGCCAGCCAGGGTGTATGAAGAACGCTGTTAGCTTGCCTATGTTGGGACAAGGCCCATTTTCAGGTAGGTATTTGTTGTGATCCTCTTGGAGAGAGGTATCCACAGATTGAAAGCAGAAACTGACTTACACATCTACATGTACATTACACACACACACACACACACACACACACCTAATCATATTCATGCTTTAAGGTCAGCCCTTACAATGCAAGCAGCTGCTATCCTATGTCCAGACATGTCAACAAGCCATAAATGGAAGATATCTGGTTTATATAAGCACATTCATCAGAAATGGTTCCTATTCTGATCTGGAATGAGACTTTAAAACTCAAAACCTTTTACATCTTTCTGACAAAATGGACGCTCGGACAGTAAAACGCACAGAAGCTAATGCATATTGTCCTACCACTTTTATACAATAAGCAAAAAAAATATGTGTGCCCCACCCCCACCACCTTTCCGCCCCTCCATCCTTATACCTAGCTGACCAAGCTCAATTTTATGGATGTGTGTATACACACTACTAGTACTGCTATTGGTCAGAACAGTGATCTCTCATCTGGCATCACAGCTTGCCACTCTTACATGCAGACCCTATTTGGCTGTACTTGCAGACATCTATGGCAGGCTCAACCTCCATCTAGTGAGGGCCAATGCCACAGCCATTCTCTATTTTGATTTAACTATAGGCTACATGTGTATGTTTAAGATTGTACCCATATCATGTGTACATTAAGTATTGTATTATGCATTCAAATAATATTAATAACAGCTCCAACAGGGCTAAGGCTGTGGTCCTAGCTGAGCTATATGGCAGGCTGAACCTCTGCTCAGTTAGAGCCAACGTGGTAGCCATCCTCTCCAGATGCTTTGTACCAGACCAGTAGTAATAATAAGTAGTAATAATAGGGTGTATTTATGTATTGTGAATATCTATTAATGAAAAACACAACAATAATACAACTGATGCTTGATGCATTGCACATTTAATACATTTAACTCGTATCAGTTAAACTTTTTTATGTTTGCAAATGGATTTGTAAACTAATATGAATGCATGTGAGAAATAATGTAAGGAATGCTTTGACATTGTAGAGGATTGTACCTTGTGATGTTGCAATGGAACGGATCCATACAACATATACAATATCTATCCTATATTATATGTACAATTTTTAATATCTATCCTATATCCTGGACACACCAGCAAATTAAAACTGAAATCAGTCATACATTACTTATAGAAGTAAAAAAAAACTGTTTTAAAATAGTAACTGATCCTATGAAATAATAATTTTTTAAATACAGTTACAGTAGGTATATATCGTCAGTATATAACTCATACACATGCAGGGGTTCTCTATTATATAAAAGTACATAAATGCATATGCTAACGATACCTAATTAATAATGCGTTACAGTAAATGACTACTTAGCAACCTACATCATGCTCTTTGAATAAATGATGTGATTATAATTTAATGTTCAATTGCATAGTAGTTTTACAGAGGATTTTAAAACCCTTTATGGAATCAAAACTTGATTTGACGCGTTCTGTACATGTGCTGCTAAGAATCAGTAGTAATAATAGGGTGTATTTATCAATTGGAACACATCCATATACATACATGTACATGTGTATGTGTGTAAATGCAAATGTAAGGATGCAGTATCGGGCATTGTAACAAATGAAACAACTGTAAGATATATACATAAATATTTCCCGGAGTCACTTTCTCTTGCATTGCACTAAATATGCAATCGATTAATAATATACAATGGTGGGCGTGGCACAATAACAAATTTAGAGAGTGGATATCCATGAATATGATCATGATATGATGATCATGCATATGTTGCACAACGGCCATGGGCATGGCGTTGCATTGTTTGGACGAGAGATCATGATCAATATATGCAATACGGTTATCACGCCTTTTACGGGTGAAGGGAGGGTGTGAAGCAATGCATGCTACCTTTTCGACGTCGTGTGACCTTTCCAGTTACAGTGTGACCGCTAATACAATTGATTGGTTTATAGTTGTTACATGTACGCATACTGTATGTACATGTACAGAGCTAGCTGAAAGTTAATTGAATTATGTATTAAACTATCCAATGACCAATTCACGTGACTGAGATATTTGGCGGTTCCGGCGTAAAGGAAAGGGGGTGGTAATATGCATGGCGCATTTGAGCCGGCAGGAATTCAGCGACGTATAGAACATCTTCAATTTTCAGAATCTGTTGACCACAGCTGAACATTATACATGTATTATAGCTTCGTGACTACTATAGTGATGCCAGGTGAGTTACACCTTTAGCTACACTCGTTATGCCTTAATGGATTGAATTGATCGAAGGCTTTATTTTTTTGCAGGGAAAGTCGTTCTTCGATGCTTATTCTGGCGGGGTTTTAAAATTGGTTACTGGAGGTAGTACTACGCTACATCACAAGGTAAACCCTGGTAACGATGTCCAGTAGGTTCCTGGGAGTTTACTTTTTCGCTGGTTCGACGTAACGTCGGGAACAGTATTAATGGATTCCTGGTGCGTGGCTGAACAAGAGCGCTAAAAGTAAGAGTGCATCGCTATAGTTGTTATTTATACTTTCCCTTCGTCTCAACACAGATCGTGGCATGTATTGCTTCTTTGCCTCCTGTCTTGTGTGCAGTTCAGAACGAAAGTAGCACAAGGTAAACCCTACCAGTTATGCATTTGCTATGAGGATTCACAGTGAGGTACCAAAGAAAGGTAAGTGATACAATTAGATTTAATAGTGTGATATTCATTTTTATTATTCTTAGATGGAGATTACCCCTGCGTGTACTGTCCGAGAGGTAAGTTCATCTGGCAAAATTGTTGCCCAATTCATGCTTTCTTTTTTATATACAGATCTGTCCCAGTTCTCAATCAACTTTGTGCTTATGTTATTTTGTACTGTGTGAAGCTAATTATATATTTTTAATAACCTGCAACATATTTCAGTACAAGGAATTAATTGACATAACACGTAAATTAACCACGCGTATCTTCCAATTGCCAATTGCAATACGTCATACAATAATTCTTACGTACAAGTACGCGGTCCTCGTACGGTGTTTGTCCGGTTTCGTTCAAAATTGCACGTACGCGTGCGATAATTAATCCGAACTCATCCGTGCGCGTACAAATTAGCTTCCGGGACCGTGAAATCATTCGTATGAAATCGGTCCACTCGCGGTTTCGGATGCAAATGGCTCGCGTAACTCGGAAGCATGCTCTTCCGGTTGATATTACGTTCTCTCTCGGGCCCGCAATCAATGCCCTGAATTGCTGTGAAAAGTACCGCTTTATGCTGCCGTATTGACCGAATGAAAAAAGATGATATGATAAGTAATATACCGTTGGAATGCACATTTTTACTCGTTTTAGAACCATGCGAATTGTTGCAAAAATATCAATTTGAAAAATATATCCAAGTACCTAACTCCGGGGCAACACACACACAAACAGCTAATAGGGTGTGGTGTGCCCACACATGACGTCACTGCACTTCAGTGCAGCACGCCACACCGGGTGCATGCGCGCGAAGCGCGCAGTATGGCGGCGAAGGCGCCTCGTCCGTGAAGCGGACTCGGAACGAGGCTGTTCAATTTTTTTGGGTGCTCGTTTTTTTTTCATTGAAGAGTGTCTGGACAGCACCGCGGGTGCAATTTCTTGCAGCCCTAAACCCTAAGGCCCTAATCTTACTTCCTGACTACGCTTCCAGCTTCCTTAACATAGGGTTTAATACACAAACATCTGCGCAAGCACAATTCATTGCAATTACCGTAAGCCCCCCCCCCCCCCCCCCCCCCCCCCCCCCCTTTGCCCCCACCAAAAAATAAATGGCTCGCGTTTGAACGAGCGTATTGTCGTAATCTCGAGCGCTGCTGCGCGCCGTTCATCAAAATCTTGTTAGAGCACCATTTCTTTCCAGGAATGTTGAAACAGGTACGCGCTAGCGTTATTGGTTACGACGTTTAAATAGGAGCCATTTTTTTCTGGTGGGGGCAGGGGAGGGGGGGGGGGGGTTTGACGGTATAAATGGCCATGCATGGCCCGTAGCCGCAGGTACTTGAAAAAAAATAATCAAACTAACATTCATACGTCAACAAGCATATGTTTAATGGTTAATAAAACTGATTTTATATTTTCTTCCTAACTGGAGAAACGGACCGTTAAGTACCGAAAAGAGAATGTATGGCGATCAATGCGGTAAAATTACACGTGATCGCTATGATTCCGATCTTCACGATCAGTAGCTTTAAGACTTTTTAAAACATATTTATTCAAAACCTTCAAATCAGAACATAACAGATATACTTATACACAGAATACTACGGTGGCCCGGTAGGCCGCGCTACAAAACAATGGAAATAGAGCATAGAGCTGTTGACATATGTATATAGCTGATGACGAATACACATTTGTGCAAGGAAAATAAACACTTACTGGAATTTCTGAAACACTATAATAACTAGGACATGATGCACAATATCAGCTAACACTTTATCTAAAGTTAAGGCATCATCTTCACTTTCATAAATTACAGTTACATATACCTTCATTATTGCAATAAAACACCTTCATCCACGGTCCTGTTTTTACCTTTCACTCTAAGCTGAATAAGTATATGCCATTATTTTATAAGATATGTTCTCAGAGTGTTATTATTGAGGCACATGCATACTTTGCAGGTAATTTAAAAATTTGCCTTTCAATTGGAAAAAAATACACCTAACTCATATACGCCATTTTACTTACTGTTGTTTTGTTATTCTGTGTGGTTCCTGTCATTTTCTTAATAACATTTCTCAATAACACACTGCTGTTTGCGGCTGGACACAATTCAGATAATTGGCTAATACGGCATGCCTTTTGAATGGTGCAAAATAATTTATTTTTAGAGCTCATTATAAATCGTCTTTTTGTGACCCACATTTCATGCTTTGTTCAAGTCATACCTTCAAGAGAATTTGATCTTTCGTACCCCCTACCATCTTACTAAATAAAATTACCAGCGCGCACGACCTACAATATTACTCGAATAGCCGCGCATCGTTTTTATACGTCCATGTGATGGAGGCGGTAACTGAGAGGGGGTACTTTGATCATGTGTAGCAAAGACAGCGACAATAGGATTTAGGTCTGCAAGTTACAACATCAACAAGACAGATCAAGAAGCATATTTACAACAATTAGAACCAGCCACATTTTTTTTTACCACTCTACGCGGCGTGTGTATTTTATGAATAATACGTGCGGTTCGAATGGAGCATTATCACATAAAACAAAGGTCAGGAGCAATGCAGGGTGAGTGGTCGCTTACTTGTGGCACCTAGGGATAAGAAATGAAGGCGTTCATACCAAGCACAGAGATTTCAGCTAATTTACACTCAGTATTTAGTATTTGGCATTGATACTCACAATGATGCTGCCAACAGTGATACACCCACTCAAATTTTGTTATCAATCCAACAAGAAGTTATGAGGCTACATGGTACTGGTGGTATAGATGGCTGTGATAAGGATGGTACAGGTGGCTGTGATAAGGTTGGTACAGGTGGCTGTGATAAGGTTGGTACAGGTGGCTGAGATGTGAGGCTGGTACAGGTGGCTGAGGGGGTTGCAATCCCAACTTTGGTCTGATTTTTATTCTTTTGAGATGCATCCCTATTTATTAATCTAGTGTAAGCTTAAAGCATACAGGAAGCAACGTGGTTTCCAATATAGCCATGAAAGTAGAGGGCACCCTCCCCCTTTTTAAACATAGAGAGAGCCATAAGTGGACAGAACCCCTCCTCCCCACTGGTTGAATTGGCCTAAAGCGGACAGCACCCCCCCTCCCCCCACAGGTTGAATCGGCCTATAGCGGACAGCACCCCCCTCCACACACACACACACACGCTGGTTGAATCGGCCTAAAGTGGACAACACCCCAGTTTTCATATGTACCCCCCCCCCCCTCCCCCCTTTCTGAAATCATGGATCTGCCCCTGGGCCCTGGCATGGTAGCTGAGATGAGGCTGGTACTGGTAGCTGAGATGAGGCTGGTACAGGTGGCCATGGCTGAGATGAGGCTGTGACTGGTGTCTGAGATGAGGCTGTGACTGGTGTCTGAAATGAGGCTGTGACTGGTGTCTGAGATGAGCTGGGACTGGTGGCTGAGATGAGGCTGGTACTGGTAGCTGAGATGAGGCTGGTACAGGTGGCTGAGATGAGGCTGGTTCTGGGGTTGGGAATGGGATTGATACGGAAGAGTATACTATATTAGACAATTAGTAGCTAACAGCACCAAGACAAACTTTGAGTAAGACATAAGTAAGGTCCAGCAGTTGCTCTCCATTGTGAAAGAACAACTGCTGTTCATTGGCCCACCTAACGTGGCGGCAATACCACAGTAGGCTAGTAACACACCCGCGCCAACCGGTATAGAGTACTTACTTTTAGTAAGCTTGATCGCTGTCAAAAAAAAAAATGTGGCTACATGCCAATGCTAGTAGCTATTAGTACCTTTCGTTCCCTTTACGAACCAACCTTTTTTTCTGATTTCCTATTGTCGCAGGCGTGGGGAATCGCTTCTGTATCGAAGAGGTACGCTAAGACTAACCCGCTTTCAAGGCCCGTAGCTTGCCGTAGCAACTTCACTACGCCTCGTGGTTCGCAACACAAATAGAAAAAAGGTGTTTCTTTCCTTACCTAGTGTTAAAATGGCGATTAGCCCATCGTTGTTTTTGAGTGAGCTCACGTTCTAAAGGTCTTCGGTTGTTACGGTCGTTGTCAAGGGCATGACATCATCATTTCGGAAAACGAACCTAGTGTCCACAAAACATTGGGCCGCAAACACCTGTGAACACTAACTGCAATTTCAACTGAAACTTGCTGTAATAAGCCAATGGCTTTTCTGATGGGAATGTCATATGTTTTACTATCTTTTTTGCTATTCAGTGTTTGTGTTGTACAACTCCTCAGTTCTTCCATTTGGGCACCAAGGTCATGATTATCACTCTGTAACTATCTCGAAATATTAAATTTAAATCTAATGATTGTGCATTCAGTTCCTTTTCTATAACTCCTTTATTATTTTTTAAATTCATTGCAGGTATATTTAGCTTATTTACCTTTTAAGTTCTTTCAACGGATCAACCTGATTTTGTTTTTGCATTGATTTCATTTTGGCTGTAAGATTACTTATCTCCATTCTTTGAATACAACATTTTTCACAATCTCCCCTCATCGTTTTGTCCAGTAGCAATGCTTCTGTGTATGGTTGCTCACTCAGGCACATTCTGTTCAGGAATTTGACGAGGCAACTTAACCTTGTCAACAGACATTCATAATATATGACTTTCACTTAGGAGTTGCACAATAGCCTCCCAATCTTTTAAAAATGTATATTTTTAATGATTCTGACTCCAAGGAATGTTACTCAGGTTCAATCTATAAACTACTGAGGTAGCAGTTTGAGCATGTTCAGTTCTTGCAACTTTTGAGTGCAGATGAATAAACAGTCCTGCTTTTTTAAGTGTCATATCTTCATTTATCTCATCTTTAACCCTTTTACTTTCAGCTTCATCATGGAAAATATGCAAACAAGGGGCACTGTAAGGATGATAAAGTTATTACATGCTCTTTTACAGATTCCTGTATTGTCAGAAGCAGAGACGAATGGATTAGTTACAGTGACTCAAAAGTCAGGAAGATATCAGCACCTAAGTATACATGTAACTCATCCAGATATGTGTAGATACTGTTATTTTAATGCTACAAATGTTTCACTTCAAATGTTTTTCCTGAATTAGAGAATAATGTAGGTAATGCCATATACACTGCCCCTATGAGCACTGTGAGTGATGCGTAACATATTATAATTCTTATAATTGACATGTAGTTTATAATGGGACCCAACAACCTGACTGTATGTAGTATACAATATCTATATCCAATTATCAAGCTCATAACATAAAAAAATATATATATATTGAAAAAATAATATCTGCAAGTGTAATGCATGCATCATGTATGGCAACACTATAATACTTTTGTATAAGCTAAGTGTACATAAAGGTTAAAACCCAGGATAGTGATTGCTTAATCATTGGCCTTCACCAAGAGTCAGATATGATAATTTAGGTCTTTTAAAGATGTATTGTACTGATATGGTATCAAAGATTATTGACAGCATAATCAGTACATGTGTTACAGATCAAAGATTATTATCATATTTTTATGCAGCCCATTCTTCACAAAGATAGATCTGTTTCTGTTAAAGCGAATGCAAAATTGGTAAGTAATGTTCAGATGATAATGAGGACCAGTATGTTAACACACATGCCTTGTAGGTTAACTGTGGCTTATCTCAACAACTTGAATTGGCCAAAATGGATTACTACAGTAAACCTACGGTGGTAGGCCAAAAGGGATCACCTATAGTGTGATAGGCCAAAAGGGATTACTACAGTAAACCTACAGTGGTAGGCCAAAAAGGATTACTACAGTAAACCTTCCAAAAGGGATCACCTATAGTGTGATTGGCCAAAAGGGATTACTATACTGTATATAACTGTAGTGATGAGTGATGGGCCAAAAGGTATCACTTATATCTGATTCACAAGAAATTTTATTTTCACTGGAAAACATTTCAATTGTTTTATGACTAAGTACACTGAGAAAAATCAATGGAGACTGCTTCAGCACCTACAGCATGTAACCAGTCTGACAACTATGACTTGATCTGCAGTGCATAATTTAAACTTGCACATGCAAACTTTACACCTCAATATGCCTTGGTGTATTGATTTAGAAATACAATTGTATTAATTGTTGAAACTTAGCAGTCAGATGTCCTCTACCAACCAGTGATGTTTTTAATGCCAGTTTTTCTAAGTATTTCACTACATAAGCAGTCTATACGTCTACTTACCTAAGTTGTTAATTGACATTAATGGACACAATCTAATATAGGATGCAGTCTAATTGTAATGAATGATGTTGTGAATGCTGCAGACAATGAGAAGCACACTCATTTAAACTGCTTCAACTTGGCTACACAAAATAAAACTCTCATCAATTCTTTCCTTGGTCCTGAGATCTCTCTTACTACAATGGTACCATTGAACATTAGCCATTTATCAATTGGGGCAACACTTTGGTGAAGTTGCTGTTTTCAGTATATAATCACGCTTTGTTAAACACAGTCTCTTTACGTTCTTTAACTCATATGGTGTTCCTTTCCATTTCTTTTTCCTTTTCTTTCAGTTCTTTTCTTTTCTTCTGTGCCACACATTGGCTTACAGCTTTGTGTTTTCGCTCCAGCTATGGCATATAAGAATATGGTGGTAAATTAAAGGTATGTAATCAAACATGAATAAATCAACATGTACATACAGACTATTAAAATGCATTCCACTTCAAGATAAAATGTTGATGGCAGGTGTTAAGTGGTATCTATGCACTAATTAAATTAAATACAGCTGTGTGCATAGCTGGATTAATAAGGAGTCAAATAAAATGCAAATTGATATGTGCACCATGTAAAACTGAACATCATTGCCATAAGTGAAGCAGTATCCCAGAACAAATCTGGATAATCGTGACACTTCAGTACACTTTCTGAATTTAATCCTTCAGAAGGTTTCTTGTAAGTGTGAAAGCAGCCAAAATGGGGCATCCAAATGTCATGATGCCAACTATGCACAGTGATGAAAATGCAGTTCGGTTTTGCAGTGTGGTACAATGTAAGTGGAAATAAGAAACCAAACAGAGGGAACCACCAATTATAGACACCCAAATTATTATTTTTTATAAACAAGTGTCATGTCTCCTGAAGTAGCATGTGCATGTAGTGCAACATGTGAGTGGCGATTTTGATTGCATGATAACAGAGTACATCATCTCACCTTCCAACAATGTACCCTTTCATTTCAATTCTCAGTTTAAGCAAAGCTTAATTATAACTAGTCCCTCTGTTTATCAATCATTTAGCCATTCGAAACCTTGCCTCTGCTATCAACCAACAGGGAAGAGTGCTACCATGCACTGACAACAAAGATTTATTATCTCCAAGTAAACGTTTAAAGGTATGTATATTGTAATCACATCTGTTTACGAGGGAAAAAAGAAAGGTGACCTGTCTTACTAGTTAATACATGTATGCCGCACCCACTCAGAACCTTTTCTTTATACCATCACTTTTACTCACATGTTGCTGAAGCAGAGAATCTACCCAAAAATGCTGAATAGTTCCCAAAAGTGTCTGTAACTCGATCAATATCAAAAAGCCTGCTATCCTGATCATTTTGGAGCTCGCAATACTTGAAAGGTCACTACATGCATTACTGTTCAATTTGTCATAAATCAATTTAGATGCTTGCTTTAAATATTAATATTATAGTGCATGTATCATTTACTGAATTGTTACATGATTTCACGTGATAGCACCATGAAATTGCCCATTAATATACCAGTGCAATATACATGTACATGTACATGTGTATACATGCAGACTTACAGTGAAGTTGAAGTGCTGGTTTTTTGAAGGATAATTATTCATTGTCCATAGAATTAAGGCTGCACCAGGCTCCTGGTTATTCTCCTTAATATCAATCACATAGGTGGTGAATAATCCCAAATAGGATACCAGTAAAAAATAGTCTCCATCCTGCCTCCATCTCTGCTTGTATCCATTATTACATTCCCATATCCTCAGATTGATGCCTTTTCTGTGGTGCACACAATCCAATACTCTTCCATGCAGCTTTGAAACAATGAGAAGGTCCCATCAGGTCATCTTGATACCACAACTGACTGTTACACACAGGAGTTTTCTTGCTTTGCATAGACACATTGGTTCCATTAGCATCAGCTTTGATCACAAACCCATTTAGGGATGACATAATGTGATAATATGCCTGAGCAAATATACAGCAGTGGTGAACTGACATAAATTCATAACCCAATTCTACTGGGATACACTAATACTGTGCAATTACGCAGGCTGAGGCTGAACTGCAAACATGATCACACAACGTAATCTTGTCTCCAGACCCTTCATAATCAAGTTAGGGTCTGTGATGTGAGTACACCATATGGTCCTAATGTGCATGCTACATGTATGTTTTTGCAATTGCAGTTTGCATGGCCTCATGTAAGGAGCTTAATTGATATACACAGTACATGTGCATATCTCTGTAATTTGCACTTAGGCTTGTTTGCATATATTTGCTGTGCTGCTGTGAATAGACATGTTCATGTAGCTTTATTTGCATTTTATTGTATGCATGTGTATACATGCAGATCATGTATATTATAGTATATGCGGTATATGGATTACGTTTATTTATTTTTCTCTATATTTCTAATGTAGTACCCCCATGGTACAATATATTTTACATTCTGTATCAGGATAAAGGATCACTAGCACAGTTAAAAGTGTGCTGTTTAATTTGTTTTTAAAGAGAAACAGTTTCATTTTATTAAATCAAAAAAGCAATCTGCCAGTTTACTTAAAAAAACCAATGAGCTATTGTGTAAACTCATGTAGGATGTTTGCATATGGACAGAGCTTCAGCACATGTGTATACATGTAGATGTAATGCTCTGCACATCCAATGTTCTGTTCTCCAAGATGTATCAGTATCAGTGTGCACAGTTTAGTGAATGTGTGCATGTGTTCTTCTTGCTTGTTGATTACAACAAATACCATACATGTACATTGGGCTGAGTCAGCTAGCTAGCTAGCTTGATGGTAATGAACTCCCATGATACTTGTGATATGATATGATTAAATTGGCACTTTTTACATGTATAATGCACACACATATATATATATATATGTGCAAAGTTACCTGTGTTGTACATACACATGTACATGTACACATACCTCTTGGCTATATTGTGCGCACATACATGCACCTTTGAGTCAATTGTGTACATACCTTGGGTGGATCAAAATCAAAACATTGGGTGAATGATGCAGGTGTGATCCTGCTAGAGATCACAAGACGAGACCATTTGGATTTCTTGCCAATCAGTTTGATATCCATCACAAGACCTCTTGTGGAGACCAGACAGTTGCCATCTTGTCGCTATTGTTGGTTTTCACCTCCATCCCGGTCCTGCATAACAACTGCACAGCCTGCATTTTGTCCAATACACTCTAGGACCTTCCCATTCAGCTTGGACGTGATCACGAAATACCCATCATCTAGATGCTCAATGCTCCATAGCTGGTTATCAGAGGGTGGATGGTTTCTTGGGTGAAGGATAACCTTTGCCCCATTAGTACTGTTGCCACACTCAATGTCCACCACGAAGCCCTGATTGTGGGACTTGATGTAGAAATGTTCCATCTGCATTAGAATATACATGCACATAGAGCTGCCTTTAAATATAACTACATGTAATCCAGTTATTGCTGTCATTGTATGGTTGTGCAGGGTATAACTAACAGATAATATTCAGTACTCTACTGAAGTGTGATCAATCTAGTTCAATATGCATATCCTTTCAGAGTAAATGGTGGTACACATAGTGAACCAATAGATGTACACATAGTGAACCAATAGTTGTACACATAGTGAACCAATAGATGTACACATAGTGAACCAATAGATGTACACATAGTGAACCAATAGATGTACACATAGTGAACCAATAGATGTACTCATAGTGAGCCACATAGTGAATGACTGAGACGCAAACTAAATATAGAATTCCCCAGCCTTCCTCCATCTGCTCCTTCCCATTAATGTTTTGACCACTCCCACCACATGGAGCTGTTGACACAAGTGTCAGTATTTGAAATTGAATTAGAAGAGGAAATTTTTGCTTTCCTTTCCCACAGAGAAATTCCTTCCTGGCAGTACAGAATAGGTGTATGTTAAAGCTACAATACCATTCCTTCATTATGAAATTTTAAAATGCACAAATGATACCAGATGTGTGCATGCCTCTTAATTTGTACAAAAACAGTATAAGTTGTATTCAGTGAGTATAGTATATAATATTCAATTTGGCTAAAATACAGAGGACTAAAGATCAAAATAAGTAACTAACTATAGGGTATCAACTGCATCCATTCTAGCTAGAACCAATGAGGCAACATGCAAGTGGAAAGTAAGCATTTGTGCATGATAACTTGTCTGTGCATGTTTCTGTTCTTGTGTGTTGTGTTTGTGTGTATGTGATTGTGTGTATGTGACTGTGTTATGAGCTGAGCAGTCCTAAAGAAAAGGTTAGGAAACAAACAACAACTAATTTTGCCAAACATATGGATGTACTTCTACATCTCAAACCAGTGACATCATCTCAGAACATTCAAGGTCTGAGACAACTATACGACAAGGTGGAATCACAAGTGAGGTGTCTCAAGTCTCTTGGGGTAGATTCCACATCATATATGGTACTTTGTTAACATCCATCCTGACAAATAAGATCCCTCATGATCTGCCTCTAATCATCAGCCGTGAAGCATCACAAGATGAATGGCAATTTGAAGCCATATTGACAGTGATTGAGAGGGAAGTGGATGCACGGGTGAGAACAGCTGAATCATATGTACCTAGCAAACGTGGTCGAGAATATTCCACTGCTCCTTCCCTCCTTTCAAATAACCCTATACAAGGTTTTTTCTGTTACTGTGCCCAAGGTCATGTGTCTTCCTACTGTGGGAATGTGACAGATGTAGAAGAAAGAAAATGGAAGATGTCTTGTGTGTCTCAAATGTAATCACGGGGCTCAGGAATGTTGCTCATCTCAGAAGTTCCTTACCTGTGGGAAACGATATCATATCACCATCTGTGGTATATCCTTTAAGGGTGATTCCAATCCATCCTTATTGAAACAACAACAACTTGCACCATCACCGAGTACACCAGAACCTCAGACTCAGAAAGCAGCACCTACCAGCTGATCCGGCTGTACTGTAAATGTTCATGGATGTGAGGACTCCAGTTCTTCTTCAGACAGCAGGTAGTCGTGTGCAAGCCAGATGTTCCAGCCGTCACCCAAACCACACAGATGATCTTTGACACTGGAAGGCAGAGGTCATACATGGTTTAGGGTCAGGTAGTGGACAACATGTCATAAATCTCAGCATGAAAACAAGAAAGGAACCAATGTGGTCATACCATTACTTACTGTTCCTATTATCTGTGAGCCCCTTAGTGGACAACCCATCAGCCTTGCAGCACGTCGTTATCCATATTTTTCTACACTGGACGAGAGAGATCCTGATTGCAATCTATATGTAGGCATCCTCATTGGAAATGACCACTATTGGGCATTAGTTACTGGCTGGAATCACCAGGGAGATCCACAAGTGAGATGTGTTTTGGATGGGTTAATCTGGTCCCACTACTGGATTGCGACTTTAATGAGTTTTATTTGCTATCATGCCACACACTAAAGACTGGAGTAACCCTGCCATCAGAAGACAGTTCCCTTGGAATCATCAGTTTTACAAGGAGTTCATGTAGAATATCAAAGTCCAGAATGGCAGATATTGCATCTGTCTTCAATGGAAGTCACACAATCCAACATTGCCAGATAACTTCCAGACAAGTCAAGACATTGAAACAGTCATTGTGAAGATTGTAAGCGATCCATGGAACAGTTCGCAGTCCAACCAAATACACTATTTACCACATCATGGTGTTGTCAGGGAGGATAAGTGACGACCAAGCTTAGAGTTGTTTTTCATGCTTCTGCCAGAACCAGTGGACCATTGCTCATGATTGCCTGTATACAGGATGACCATCATTCAAGCAAAGGATTACTGACATCTTAGTATGATTTCGCCTTTTCCCCTATAGGTCTTGTACCTGACATTGAGAAGACCTTTTTGATGGTCTCTGTTGCAGATAATGATAAGGATGTCCTCAGGTTCCTGTGTCTAGATGATATCGAGGCTAAATTACTATCGCATTTTCAGGTAAACGCAAGTCCACCGTTTTGATCCATTGGAGTGGATTATGCTGGGCCCTTGTATATTAAAGGTCTGGAACTGGAAAAAGTCTGGATAGCTTGTTTACCTGCTACATAATGTGTACTATTCATTTGGAATTGATACCAGACATAACTACAGAAACATTTATCCACTGTTTCAGACGTTTCACTTGTCGAAGAGGAACCTCCACAAGGATCGTTTCAATCTGATAATAGTAAAATATTCAAGGCTGCGAGTAAGGAGCTGGCTAGATTCAAGCCGATCCAATCATTAAGAACTATTTCATACAGTTACGGGTTTGCTGGTCCTTTAATTTTGCAAAGGCTCCATGGTGGGGAAAGGGGGGGGGGGGGGGGGGCTTCTTCTATGAGAGGTTAGTGGGTCTGTCAAGAGATGTCTCAAGAAGGTTGTTGGTAATGCCAGACTGCACTGACATTTGATGAACTTGTGACAGTCATAGTAGAAGTGGAGGCAACACTAAATTCTAGACCACTCACCTACGTAGCTGATGACGATATCCAGGAACCTCTCACCCGAGCACACCTGCTTACTGGATACCGTCTATTTGGTCTTCCAGATCCACATTCCATGTTGGAGCAAGATGCAGACTTTGTGGTATCTTGGGATCATTCCAGTATTACTACATGGATGGAGTACACGGTACACCCGAAGCATGCCTTCTTAGACATTTCTAGAAGCACTGAGGAGCAAGTACCTGATTAGGTTAAGAGACACTCACAATTATATGAGGCCACCACTAGTAATGGGAAGAGATAGGCAGCAATGGGGGACATTGTATTAGTGCACAATTAGAACCACCCCAGATCATTCTGGAAACTTGTAAGGGTGGAGTGCCTTATAGAGGGGCATGATGGGCTAGTTAGAGCTGCAGTGGTGTGTGTTGCTTCAGAGTCAGGGACCACGACACTAAAGCGACCTGTGCAGTTGCTGTACTGTGGAAACAGAAAATTCTGAGAAGGTGTGAATCGACCTAGGAGAAATGCAGCAGAGATGGCTAAACTGAAGATGAGTGTACAGATGCAGTTATTCGATGACACTGACCCAGAAAATTGACTAGTTCTTACTAGTCAATTGGGGGGAGTGTTGAACCCTCATTATAGAACATTGTTATAATATGCACATTATTTACTATACACAGGGGCTCTAGAGAAGAAGAAGCTATATAAAAAGGCAGTGGAAGATAGGGAGGTACATTTACTCCTTTTGTAACATCCGTTGATGGACTTCTCCACAGAGAGGTAGATCATTTTTTGAAGCACATAGCTACCAGCATAGCAGCAAAATGGGAAAAATCATATGCAGAAACGTGTGGATTTGTCAGAGCTTGACTTTTATTTGCCCTGGTTCGAGCATCAAGCTTGTGTCTAAGAGGATCTAGGGTAAAGTGGAGGAGTAGACTAGGCTTTGATGATGGGGCATCACTTCCTACAATTATGCAATAGGCTTGAGCATTTTTTTAGCATTCTTTATTGTGTCATTCTTTGAATATTATTCTTGTTTTGTTATGTACATGTATGTTATTATTTATTTATATTTCATTCTTTAAAAAATATATACCGCAATTTCGTGTGAATACCACGTGTGCATATCCTAGCAATTGACAGTTTTCTACAACTTGTGTACTGGTATTGAGCTAAGGCTCAGTTGGATGTCAGTTCAAATATAAATATGTAATCCATAGGCAGGGATGGTTTCGTGAGTGGCAAAAATAAAACATTACTGCACACTTCATACAGGAAAAGAGGCAGAATACGTACAGCTAAATGAATGCTATGTAAGCTGCCAAGGGAGTTAGAGACAGGCATGACCCTCCATGTCGAATGTTAAAGATTAGCTGCTTGGCAATTGGTGGCATATCAATAACAGGACATTCCAAAATGAATGTGGACACAGACAGCTGACCCATGGCCAAAAGATAGGGGTATGGTATGTGCAACTTATGTGACACAGAACACCTATATGTATATATTTAAAATGATATCAAAGATTAAGATCGTCAGAATAATAAATATATAAGTGCTGGCTTTTGTTAATAAGTAATTAACCTGATACTTGTTAAATGGTTATACAAAATAACTAATTCTACCTGGCTGTCTGGTATACTAATTCACAGTGTACTGCTTCAAATAGACGATCCATATGCAGTGTTTGTATTTATCTCCATGACATCTTCATCCATCTCCATCTTATTATTAGTGCCCACCTCGTCATACACAGTGGCAGGATCAGCATGTGAACTTGGTTTGCATGGTTCTTTGGACCTTCTTGAAGTGTAGCAGAGAACAGAAGCCACCAAAACTCCAAGAGAGAAGGACACCACAAAGGTGACAGAGACTGATGCCCCAACTGCTTCACCAATGGATGCCCCAACTGCTGTACCAATGGAACCAACTGCTGCTGTGCAAGTGTTATAAGGTGGACCTAAAGGGTTAGATAATAGAGAACCTGAATTCAAGATTGCAGCTGATTGCTCTTGGATATATCATATGGTTAGCTACATGTAGTACTATACATTGTGTGTGTACATGCATGTATTGCTACCTATATATTAGCTAAATATAATTTGTTGGTTTATACATGCATGCACACTGTACATAGATTGGGATATACAGCACTAACAAGAGCCAACTTAAGATCCTCTGTAACTCCTTCCCCTCCCCTTCCCTTACAGTCACACCATCAGTCCTAGTTCCCAGGTCTTTGTAGTTTCAGTCAATGGTGAGGATAGCTAACATGATCATCTGGTGTGCTATAATCATGCTCTCAAACAAAGAAAGGTTATCACATACCTAAGTACATATATATGATAATTATAATTATAATTATAATTATTTTTATATACAGTTTGAAGAATTTGGTAGAAAGTTGACAAAAAGGAATTATAGGAAAGTAATGGCTTTTGAATGGTGCCCTATCAGTGGCTTTACTCATACATTTCCCAAGCTGGCTACATTTTAGGACTATAGAATACCTTCTTACCATCTGACATGAGCTGAACACACATGCATGAAGTACATGTAGTAACTAATGCTGTTCTGAATACTGCCATATATGGTCATCCCCACCTGCAGTGGTGAAGGTGGTGATAGTGTAGTTAGAAGGAACAGGAAGTGGGTTCTTTGTGGCCACTCCCACAACATAGGTGGTGTTAGGACTGAGGGCAGTTAGCAGGTAGCTTGTTGTGTAGTTGAGCAGTGAGGAGGTGGCCATAGTCCAGGTCTGACTGGAGATGGTTCTGTAGCTGACAATGAAGCTGTCTATTAACCCAGCAGGGGACTGCAGCCGCCAAGAGATGGCCACATATGTGTCAGCCACAAGGGAAGTCCAGACAACAGCAGGCATTATGGGATATCCTATGGAGCCAATGGTTATGAAGACCGTAGAGGGTTAAAGATTACATACAAAAACTTACATACACTACTGAATGAATAATTAACCCTCCAAGTTAAGCAATAATTAGAATATCAGAATGTGCATGAGTTCTCCATGTATATATTAGTGGTGTGCATGAGAGGTAGAACTAATATTAGGTGTGAAGTGTGCTGGCCACAATGGAAGGGGTGTGGTCATCTTACCAATTAGTAACACCACTGTTGAGGATACTACTCCATTGTAGAGACCGTTATTAGCAGTGACACTGAATCTGTAAAGTGATCACCATACTTCACCATGCCTTTACATGTGAATTATTACTGACAAAATATACGACTCCTTTGTATGCACCAACACTTAAAGGCCGGGACACTCAACTCTCAAAGACCTGGGCACCTTAAGATTAGTAATACATGTGATGACTTTATTCAAACCAGACTGAGGCAGCCATGCAGCTGAACCAACTTGACCTGATACTGGAGAGGCATTTCCATACCACACAATTGTAGTACAAAATGTTTTGGTTCAGTGCACTAGCAACAATACTGACAAAATTACAGACATACTTCTAAAGATTTTTTTTTTTTTAAAAGATAAACCATTTGTTACATGAGAAACTAGTGCTTATGAAACTACATGTATATCTAGGTACATGAGGTTCTGAGTGCATGTAAGTTTATTGACTCACTGATACCAAGAATTCGTCATTAGCCCACTCAACAGTATCCATGGGGTTGCCATGGTAGCAGCCGTAACATTATCCTGACCAGCAATACCATACTGGATGATGTAATAGACAATCATATGTCCTCCATTATCCCCTGGGGGGCTCCAGGTAAGGTTGACTGAAGTGGTGGTTATCACTTTAGCCAACAAACCTGTAACTGTCAGTGAAGCTGGGGAGAGGGTACAGAGTGAAATGGCATGGACGATGGGACAGGGCTGATTTTCCTCATGTCATCATTTGGATCGTTGTATGTGTTTATGTTAATCATCTCATATATACAACGGAACAGGGTTAATTTAATTACTTGTTCCAAAATTGAGCTCCAATTATACGAAAATAAAATCGCAATTTCATAACAGTTGGCACGGGCACGGACTTGTTGTTTCCTTGTAGGTATAATCGTAACAGCATTAATATAAGCCTTTCCTAAGCTTATTACCCGGTACGCATTGCAATGCTATTTATATAAAGGTCTAACCTTTTAATCTATCTGTACTGGGAGCATTAAGACACATTCTTCATTCTCTGGTTACAAAATAATAAGATTGCGTGTAATTTAATCCTCATTACAATGAGGGAAGGAGGGATTGATTGGTGATGCAATAATTATTCCTATGCAATATACATGTAAATGCAATACAATGTGCTAAACATGGCCAGATTAATTATTGTATCTCCAATCCCTTATTCCCTTCCTATTTACACCACCATTGCCTTCAAATCTTTTGTAACTCTAACTTTCTCAGTGAGAAATTTTTTTATATCTTGTGCGGGGGGGGGGGGGGGGGGGGGGGGGCGGGCAAAAAAAAAAAAGTTATAGACACCATCCCAAAAATTCTTAAAATCAATGGCCAGGTCAAACCCCCCCCCCCCCCCCCCCCGCCTTCGAACACGCCCATTTTTCGACCACGTCTCTTAAAAATCATTGCGTAATTGACAATTGACCATACTACAAGGAAGATAATATTACAAATTGCAAGCATGCTTCGTTGCAGATCGTTGTTGTAGATGTTGGGAGACGCTGTTTCCCTAATATTGCGATACTCGGACTCTCGTGCCATGACGTAATGTACAGGCTGTAGGCCTATCGAATATTACATTCCCATTCCCTGCCCATCAATTAAGGTTTGCGGTAGTCCAACAAGATTTTGAAGAACGGCACGCATTATCGTTCATGACTCGGTAAAGTACTCGTTTAAACATTAGCAGGTGGGGCTTGCTCGCGTGAGGCGTGAGTCGGCGTGACTGTCACCATTCTAGATCTAGTAGTGGCGTGAGCTCATGCATGTTACTTAGTACCAGGTGTATCCATGGCTTACTAGCGTTAGTATAGTCTTTATCTTTACATTGCTTTGCGACGCTTCGATTGTTGCACTATTGGGTAGTGAATTGATGTCGCTGCAGTGGTATTTAAAGGCAACGCCCACGAATCGTGTCTCAGTCACGTGATAAATGCTTTCCACGCTTACAACCGCACTAGATAGGTAGTTAAGCCCTATCTTTGCACGAATTGGACACCCATGAACACTACAGACAATATGATTCCGTCCATCATTATGTTGCTGCATGTAGTGCGAGCTAAAGTGCAAAAAAAGAAAAGGGATGAATTTTTTTTGAAAAAAATTTTTTTGGCCAAGATCCCCCCTCCCCCCTAACTTTATACCTCATGACTCTTCTTCCTAGACCCCGCTGAAAAAAAGAATAGAGAATAGCATATTCGTGATGTTCTCAATGAGTGTTTCAAAGCTGGGGGATGGTTACTTCCACTTTGTTTCCCTTCCCCCCCCCCCCCCCCCCGATTTTGTGTAAATGTATGCTACAAATTGGGTATTTGTGACCACATGAATTCTCACACTATTGAGCGGCAACATATTTAAGTACATGAACTGATTGTTTACTGATTTATGGTTTGTTGATTTGGACCACACTATGTATTATAACCATGGCAACAGTGGTCACCAAACGTGTACCAGTTACAATTTTTGCTGCCATGGCAATATCTGGCCCCCAGGACATGCCCACATCTCACCCTGCATGGTTAGATTCACAATGCTGGAGGCCACTCCCCTCAGATTGGAGGCAGTACAAGTGTAGGTCCCACTGTCCCCTCCCCCCACCAGGGATGATATGGTGAGCGATGTGAAGGTGGAGGTGGACTGGAGCATGAAGCGACCCTGGGAGGAGGTAAGGACACTCCCACTGGGGAGGGTCCATGTGATGGTGGGGACAGGGAGGCCATCAAAGGAACAGTTAAGCTGCACACTGAGGCCTTGGAGCATGAAGACAGAGGGCTGTGGAGATGTTATGGTGGGAGGATCTGAGGGAATAAGGGGAACATGAGGAACATGTTTGCCCCAATATGGAGGACACTAACAATAGACTACCACAAGAATGGAGCCTGTCACACTAAGGGCATTTGGTACCAAGTATTTTAAAACACATTTGAAGTTCCCAGCAGCTGTACGGCTAATAGAAGGTACTGAAGCATATAAGCAGGTTGATATGGTATTGCCATGTGGGTCAATCCATGAGTGCTGCCATATTCCAAAAGGTTGAAAGGTACTAATGATCACACTCCTGCAAGTCAGTTTCAACGTATCTGTCTCATTCACATAAGTCACAACTTGAGATACCACTGGAGCAGCTATGCCCACTGTGTGAAGAGAAGGTTACATGCATTATGGTTCCCATCAAAAGGAATAACCCAATGATACACTTACCTATACTATAAAGAGATGTAGCTCCTGCAGCAGAACAGGCCACTAGTGGCCTATCAATGAATGTAGCAATAGGTGATGTCACGTACAGTATGTAAGGTGCTGAAGGTATAGGAGATGGTGTAGTACCTATGGTGTCCACCATCCACGTATCATAGGCTGTGTTGGAGCATATCAGACACACTGGGGCAGACTGTGTGATGAGGACTTCAATGGTAGTACCAATCGTGTAGTTATACAGACATGGCTGGCTGGTAGCTGTATGGGGACCAACAGTAGCATGTATAGAAGAGGGAAAGACACATACATTATGTGTGACACAATTTGTACATTGAAAACTACCCCTGCATAATGAAAAATTAGCAGGTCACACCCTGATAGCAGATCAACGACATCTGTGCTATAAACTAGCTATAGGGTGCAGGTGTGTAAGTTAGTGTAACCGATTTCCAGGTTTTGCAGGTTATTCGCGATTACCTATTCGTTCGACTAGAATAGCAGATTACCGATTCCAGAATTTCCTTTAGTCGAAATAACCGATTAAGGTTTTCTTTAGTCGCCAAGTCGATATTCGTTTCGGTAGGAAATCTTTTTGTATGCCCTTCGTTTTTCTCGCCTGTCCGACAAAGCGGTAAAGTTGACCCGGCTGAAGGTAACCATCAGAGACTGAGTCGCATGGCAATTTAAAAAAAAATACTCTTAATCTTGATGTAGCTCTCTGCATAGAGGGTTCTCAGAAATGATACGTGACCATGGTAACCACAATAGCCGCCATCTTGACAGAGAGGTTTATATGGCGATCTATGGAGTGCCAGCGTTCGATAACATCGATTCACAGTATTTCGACCCGGAATCAAAGAACTAAGCTTTCTTGTTATGCTGTATAGGTTTTGTGGATCTGTATTCTGATTTTAGGGTCAATGATCCTTTTATGATTGTAATGGTGACGATGATACTTTAGTACTAGTATACTACCATGCAGCCGGTAGAGCCTCTACTACTTCCGGCTGTGAGCTATCCGTATATAGGTACTTGGATAAATCACGTAACTACCGTAAAAAATTGTCTCCCAAAAATTGTGCCGTAATTTTTGACTGCCGGAGAGGATTGATTTGTGGCGATCGATTGTTTGTGCTGGTTTCGAGTTCTGTTGTGCTTGCTATATTCTATAAAGGTAGCCCATGGCTTCTTTTAGCATTAGCTATTCGTTGTATACGGTGAAATGATTCGCAGTAGTAAGTTGTGGGCGTGTCAAAAAAGGGTATGGTTTGCTGGTTATAGAATTTTGTAGCGCATTGAATGGGTTCCATGGAATACATATGAAGGCATTAAGGACACCTAGTTGCATTACTCATTTAAGTATGAGGGCAATCAGACGATGCGCAGGGTGTTGTCTCGAAGCCTCCACGAACGGCTTCATATGGTTTAAGGTACGCGATTATCGTGAAAGCTAATAGCTTTTATGACAGTGGGACGTCATACTTATTTGCCTTAATGTTACAAAGATATGTTTTTCACTTTTTTTTACGTGGGTAGAGAGTGTTAAAGAGGTGTTCTATATAAAACGCACCTTATCGTTGCCGTGGGTTCTTTAGTTAGATTATTTTCAGACTCTGCTGCTTATGTAGTAAAAGCGCCTTGCATATCTCGAGATTCTGATTTAGCGCAGTGCACTTATCAATCAAACCAATTTAATCAAAATTTGTCATAGCAACATGCAATGTGAGCTTATTATTCGTTTTTTAATACTATGTTTATGAAATTCTATATTTTTATTCAACACTTCTGTGTGTACTTGCATGGATAATGAAGACTGTTGCTGATGATTTGAAAAGAATTTTTTTTTATCATTTTAATAATTACATTTAATGAACGTAACTAACTGTAAGCACCCATGATACAAAAGGGGCTTGGTGTTTTTACATCCACACTAACATAGCATCCCAACGTTTTGAAAATACAAGAAGTATCATATAATTATTGAGCACTCTGCTGGAAGCAGTCTCAGCACTACACCTGATGTGTTGCGGTGGGCAATATGTCATAATGTCAAAATTTTACAAGGTGTTGGGCTGAAGTACAGGTGTTTCTCAATGAGCAGTTTATAGTGTCTGTTGACACAGCTGAAAATGTAGCTGTTCCTCTACCAGTTTTGAATACAGAGCTGGATAAATGTAATGTGCAATCCACCTTATGTTAAGAACTGATTAAACTTAAAATTAATAAAACAGCTAAATTAAGAAATTCATAAGTGGCACATACCAGCAGTTTATTGTAAACATAAAAAGTTGCTGTCTGTACACAAGGGATGTAAGATAACAGAGGAGATTTGCAAAACAAAATCACTGATTTGGTTCAAAACATAGAATTACATGTAAGTAATGAAGAATTGCTACATTGATTATCAGGCTCAAATATCATCATGACCAGAAATGATAGCAAGAAATATAGCACTGCTTGCTGCAAGGCTATTTACTATTGCCTCCAATATGGAGCACCCATAACACATGTGTGTAATGTGATTAGTGCAATACTTTTTGAATTGGTGGGTACAACTATTGATAGTCTTCCTCATAGTAGTACAGTATATCAATGTGTAAATTAGGGATCATCAGTGATATTCAGGTAAGTGAAGTAATGTATGCAAATAAAAATCTCACTCTTTCATGGGACTCAACAACAGTTGATGCATGGGACATCAATGACCTCCATATCAGTGTGCACACTGTGCCAGTAACTTCGTATGTACTGCAATTAGGTGCTATAGCCTCTGGTCAAACAGAAGACTATGTTTCACATCAGTGATATAGCTTGACTCATATGATTTCTGTATTCAGTTGCAGAATTCATTTTTATATGTAAGGTCAACAATACTTAACCATTTCAAAAATACCTTAACCGACAGAGTTGCTGAGCAAAAACAAAATATTCTGCATCATAGACACATTATTTCAGTGAAAAGTACTGGTAAAGTTCCCAAAGCCACCAACTGTTACTGGACACAGGAAGACATCGAGGAAGAAGGGGAAGATGAAAAAATATGCATATTACAGCTGTATTACTGGAAATATTATTTTTGTTGATTTTCCTGACATGTGAAATGCCTTTTTCATTGAATGGTAAAATTTTGTTTCCGAGAACATGATATATATATATATACATTTGGCTATATGTTTCTATATCGCTACCATGAGCAGCCTGCATATTTGGCATGATTTTATGCATAATATCGGCTGTAGTACCTTCTAAAACGGATTTTTATATGCAGGTATGTGTGGCAGTTACTTCTTATATATTTGGCTGCAGTAGCATATTTGGTAAGATCAATGTAGCGAATATAAGTTAAACCGGCACAGTTTTTTTTGCGCGGTCATTCAATTCCATACATTCAAAAGTACCGCTTTATGCTGCCGTATTGACCGAATGAAAAAAGATTATATGATAAGTAATATACCGTTGGAATGCACATTTTTTACTCGTTTTAGAACCATGCGAATTGTTGCAAAAATATCAATTTGAAAAAAATATCCAAGTACCTACCGTATACCGTCAACTATTTATTATTCACTCCGATCCAGAGCGTATACGTCGAAAGACAAGAGCCTATAAGCATACAATGAAGGCTGGGTGCGTATTGTTCTGACTGATGGAAACGAACAATGAATTAATCTTCGAGTTGTCAAAGGATAAATACAGTTATATTGAGCTTGTATTGTAAACGTTATGTTACAGGTTTATCGCTCACTAAAGCACAACACCTTTGATAATTGCTCAACATGATGTTATGACTGGAGAGGATTGTACCTATGTTCAGTGCTGCCCTGCTCTTTTGGGTTGAAGTCTGTGCATGCATGTCAATATACACATGCTTGTATCAATGCTATGTGAACGTGAACATACTTGTCTAATCCAATGGTACAGCAGAAGGACATAGTTAAGGCAAAGCACACATGTACAATCTTGTCCAACGTGGCAATATACATCTTGGTCTTTCACTAAAAGGTCATTAAGAGAAGCTATGTCTCGGCTTAGTATTGTATAATTCAAACATTGGAAATTCTTCAGTTGGTGCATGACAATTGTTAATTGCTTTCCTTTAGAAGGCATTGCAATACAGAACTATAGCACCCACACTTCCAACACAATCAGCAACATTAAACCCTCTATCAGCAATTATGCAACCACCTGCATGGTAGGAGCTTATTAAGTAGCCCATGCACATGCAGTGCTCTGTAACAAAATTATCACTGGCTCTTCCACCATATCCTTGTGAAATGAAACTGATAGAACCTTATGGACTGTGAATGTTTTGGTGTTTATACGTGCTCCAGGTCAGTGCTCTGGCTCTAAGACTTTAAGATCTTTCTATAAAATATCAAAGCAATCTATATTGTAGTTCCATAATTTGCTCTGTCTTGCAGTGTAGCATTCAGCCTTACACATGCACAAAATCAATTGCTGAAATGAGGATATCCTGTCCAAGCATTTCATATGAAGTCCTAGCAGTGTGATATGCATGGTTTGGCAGTCCAGTATAGTATATATGGCAGATCACTCTTCTCATCATCTCCATCAAAGAACTGCTGAGTAACTATTCCAAAAGCCGTCTTCAACTCCTTGATAGTATAAGATTTTTCAATTCTTCTCATTGCAAGTTCCATGCCTGTTAGATCATGCTTTGCTGAGAAATCTGTCTGGCATGAAAAATTATCCATCGAGCATCGAGTTCGACAACAGTATCCCTTACGATGCCAGCTGCAATGAAGCATATTTGCATTACTTTTATAATCAGTACCTGAAAACAACAACATTCCACTGATCTATCTGGGTTCGTCAGTTTCATTGTAGCTGTCATCATGTATGCATGTATTGACAGCTTGAAGCCTATCCTATATCCGCGATACATGTCTCGAACTGTAACTTCAGAATGAACAATGTTCTGAGTTGGCACTCAGGATTTAATTCATCGTAGAGCTTTGCAGGCCCACGTGCAAGTTATAGTAGGTGTATCAGTAGTATGTAAAAGGCAGTAAAACTAATTAAGAGGCTAACCTTTGATGAAATGATCACCGCATACTAGCAACATAGACTTGGTTTTGTGCAACTGCATAGGTGGTACGGTCTTAGCGATTACTAGTAACAAGGACACTTAATTATTACATGGACTGGAAACCGCCGCGTAACGTAATACTATAAATTGTCGCAATCCTCGTTGCGCCTCGTTCCCAGATTTTTTGGACAAACAAAGGGTTTTGTGAAGTCGTCTTAGCTTTGGAGTGACTTACAGTTACAGAAAGCTGTTCTTTTTTTGAGGTAAATCCGTTATTAAGTCTTAAAGATTACGTTAACGTACGGGTCTTAGCTTCTACGTGCGTGTTTTGCCTTACTACGCTACTTTGGTTAGGCTCCTGGACACACCGATGAGCAGACATTTGTTTTAAAAGGTGTTTCCAACGCTTAATGGTATGATACAACTCGTATCAGTGTTAGTTTGTGTTGGAAAGGATGTGTCTTACAGAAAGGGCAAACGATTTTAATCGAACGATGCGCATGTTCTCTTTGTCAGGTCTCTGCAAATATGGTAATAGTTATGGCCTTGTTTAACGTTCCACAGTATACCAGGATGGTTTCTCTAACTCGAGATTATATTTACATGATGACTGAACCTGTATTTATTTCTATACATTACTTTGAACTGCATGATGTTTATTAGAGAAACCATCCTGGTATACTGTGGAACGTTAAATAAGGCCATAACTAGTTTATACATAACAAAAAACAACGTCGCGGCACCCCAGTCAAGTCCCAGTCTTCTGATGCACTACAACAGTCACATCTTCGTGTACATGTACTGACTCATTAATAATTCATGAGCAATGAGGATGGTGACATTAATTTATTGTGGTTTCCAGTCCATGTAATAATTAAGTGTCCTTGCTAGTAATGCTAGCGACAGTAGCGAGCCATCGTGCACTTCGTTCAGTGGATAAATCACGCATATGCATCCTACTGTCTAAATGTTCCAATATAGCAAGTAGCTTATAAAACCTAACCTGCTTTCCCGTACCGTTATTATTAGAACAGCCAACGACCCCACACCACAAAGGCATAGTACCCTCTATTGGTCCCGCCTAGTCCAGTACCCAGACCCAAAAGTATTATGGCATTATACATGCTCCCGTTACGAAAAGTGGGTGGGGAGGGGGAGGGGGGGGGGGCCTGTCTGCATGGCCTCTCTGCATGCCCTCTGCCTCTCTGGATGCTCCACATCAACCATGATTTGAAGACTATACCCTGCCGCAAATTTTCAACCTGCCGCGTGGTTAGTAAATGGTTATGTAGCGTACGTAGTTATTACATCATGCACGCACATGCGCAGTAGTATTTATTGTGTATATATATACTAATGTAAGTGTACGTAATATCAGTCTGGTGATTAAAGCTGGCCTTTGTCACATTGGTGTCAGAAGCGGGATATGGGTGATGAAAAGAAGACTCCTCGGTTCAGCGTGAGGCCGCCGGCAAGATTCGTCGCTGGAACAGACTTCACCCTGTGGATTCAGAGAGTAGAGCTGTATATGAAAGAAGCGGAGATACCCGATGAAAAGAAAGGCCAGGAACTCGTCTCACTGCTGGAAGACGATGGGTTTCGAATCGTAAGTCAGATGGGTTTGCTTTGCGCTGACAAAGTTGAGTACGCAGCAGTGAAGATGTGCCTTCAGAGACAGTTCTCACCAGCTGGCGTAGAATTGGAGTGGCAACGTCGGCTGCATGCAGCGCAGCAAAAGAGTACAGAATCCTTGACCGAATTTGCTGGAAGGTTACGTATGTTAGCTGATAAAGCGTTCCCTTCATGGAAGGCAAACGAAAGACTCGAAATGGCTCGTAACCAGTTTATTAATGGTGTTGTATCTTCGTCCATCCAGTTGAAACTTATGCAGGAGAGGCCCAACACATTTGACGGTGCTGTCACACTTGCGTGTCAATTGGAGTCGATAGAGTCAGCTCAGCGCATGCTGCAGACAGCGAAACAGGTGGGAACTCCTTCAGAAGATACTACAAGGGGCATTAACGCTGCAACGGCAAGTGGAAACAGCAGCTACCAGGAATTAGCTGCGCAGGTGACATCATTGACGCAGCGGTTAGACAGCTTGCTCAAACATGAACACCAGACAAAGTACTCGAGAAGGGTGAATTGCTGGCACTGCAGGAAACCAGGTCATGTGCGTCGAAATTGCCCACAGCTTCGAGCAGGTAACGCGGATAACGTTAAAGGGGACAGATCAGCGAGGCATACCTCGGCGGTTGCGTGTACGCTTACCCTAAAGGGTGCTGTAGAAGGCTACCCCACCCTCATGTTAGTTGACACAGGTTCATCAGTGACCCTTCTTCACGAGAATGTCTGGAAAGCTGCAGTGAGGGGACAGAAACAGCTCAGTCCAGCTAAGTATCCAGTGATGGCAGTGAATGGTGAAAGTCTTGTTCTGAGTGGACAAGGTGACGTCTTGTTAAAGGTGGGAGAGCATGTTGGTGTGCACAGTGTTCTGGTAGTAAAAGAAATGACACAAGAATGTCTGTTGGGAACAGACTTTTTGGAGAGACACAATTGTGTTATTGACTTGGGTCATAGAACGCTAACAATAGCACGGCATGTGACACCTGTACCATTGTTCTCTGGAGACTGTGCTTGCACTTGTCATGTTCTTGTTAAGGAAACAGTTGTTATTCCTGCTTATCATCAAGTACAGCTTCCTGTAGACCTGGTGTCAGATGAAGACTTTCCGGGTCATGTTGGTCTGTTTGAACCTAAAACGGACTTTGCTGAAGACCATGGTGGTGTTATGGTTGCTCACTCTGTATCTCCTACTTATGGGGGGAAAACGACAATTCAGTTGATAAATCCAACACCTGTCCCAGTGACACTTTACAGCCAGGAAAAGATTGGTAAGCTGTCATTTTTGCAGGAAGCGGATACGGTGAGGCTGGTAGAACCATCATTGGATAAGAAACCAACAGTGCGTTCAGAGGAAGCTATTCGTAAGACAATTGATGACATGGCTAGTAAAGTGCAGGGCCTAACCGTGGGAGAACACACTAAATTCAGGAGTCTGTTGCGAGAGTTTGCTGATGTAATTTCCGTTGGGGATGGGGACCTGGGACGGACACGGGTACTACGTCATAAGATTAATACTGGGGATGCTTTGCCCATTCATCAACAGGCTCGCAGGCTGCCTTTCCATCAGCGAGACATGGTCCAGAAAATGATCCAGGGAATGTTAGAGCAAGGAATCATTGAACCAGCTGATGGTTCATGGTCATCGCCCATAGTTCTGGCTAAGAAGAAAGACGGTTCATTCAGGTTCTGCGTCGATTATCGTCGTGTCAATGATGTAACAAAAAAAGATGTACACCCCATACCCAGAATCGACGATGCATTAGATACCCTTGCAGGAGCAAAATGGTTCTCTACAATTGACTTGGCCAGCGGATACTGGCAGGTGGAGATGGATCCTTCTGACAAAGAGAAGACCACGTTCGTTACCCCTTTTGGTCTCCACCAGTTCCGTGTAATGCCCTTTGGGTTGACCAATGCACCCAGCACCTTTCAAAGGTTGATGGGCTTGGTATTAGCTGGTTTAAGTTGGAGTACCTGCTTGGTTTACCTGGACGATATCATCGTCTTTAGCCAGACAGTGGAGGAACACTTTACTCGCCTGGCAGATGTGCTCAGGAGGTTAAACGAAGCTGGCTTGAAACTAAAACCTAGTAAGTGCCAACTATTTCGCAAAAGTGTTCAATATTTGGGGTACGTGGTGTCTGAGAAAGGCATTGAGATTGATCCTGCGAAAACTAGTTGTGTTAACGAAACGTTGCGCCAGTTTCTTGGATTTGCCTCTTATTACAGAAAGTTTATCCAGAACTTTGCCGAGATAGCAGCTCCCCTGCACGCATTGACGGAGAAGACGAAATCTTGGCAATGGACAGAACAGTGCGAAGCAGCGTTTTCCAGTTTAAAAGGAAAGTTGTTACTACCACCCATTTTGTCCTTTCCACAGTTTGACCGAACATTTGTCGTGGATACTGATGCTAGCCAGGAGGGTATCGGTGCCGTCCTGGCACATGAAGGACACGAGCAAGTCATTGCATATGCTAGCAGGGTTTTGTCGAAAGCTGAAAAGCAATACTGTGCCACTAGACGGGAAATGTTGGCTTTGGTTTGGGCAGTGAAATGTTTTCGTCCGTACCTTTGGGGGCGGCGGTTTATTATTCGAACTGACCATAATTCTCTCCGTTGGCTGCAGAATTTCAAAGATCCTCAGGGCCAGATTGCTCGGTGGCTTGAAGTTCTTGCAGAATATGACTTCACCATTCAACATCGGCCTGGGCTGAAACACAGCAACGCAGATGCACTGTCAAGACTGCCCTGCAAGCAATGTGGCCGTCAAGATTCCGAGGCAACTGCGGTCCCTTCAGAGATGAAGAAAGAAGAAAGCAATGACGTCACAAACGGTGTTACGGAGGCATTTCAGGCGATGAGTAGTTGGGTACCGGTTCTACCATTCTTCGATCAAAAGCGGGAGCAGCAGTCGGATCCAGATTTAACGCAAGTTACCGCATGGATTGTAAATGGAAATGTTCCCACCAAATTTCCCAGTTATGGCAGTTACTGGTTACAAACCTTGTGGGCACAGAGTAGCCACCTTATGCTTCAGGATGGAGTTCTCTACAGGCGATGGGAAGACGTTCCTGGAAAGGGGCTTAATAAGCATCTGCAGTTTGTACTACCGAAAGCTTTGGTAAAAACCATTTTACAGGAATGTCATGACTCACCAAGTGGTAGCCATCTTGGCATGACAAAGACACTGGAAAAGATCCGATCTAGGTTCTACTGGCCAGGCCAACGCAAGGACGTAGAAGACTGGTGCAAGGGTTGCGAGATGTGTGCGTCTAGAAAATCTCCATCAACAAAAAGACGAGCCCCATTACAGAGCGACCTTACCGGGTGTCCACTACAACGAGTTGCCATGGACATATTGGGCCCCCTGCCACTAACCGACAGAGGTAACAAGTATGTATTGGTTGTGGGGGACTACTTTACAAAATGGGTTGAAGCGTACGCCATGCCTAATATGGAAGCTGGGACTGTGGCTGAACTATTTGTGTCGCGTTTTGTGTGCCAGTTTGGTGTACCAGACGTTCTTCACACCGATCAAGGAAGAAATTTCGAATCTGCTTTGCTAAAGGAAGTGTGCCAGCTACTGGGAGTGGTCAAAACGAGAACTACCCCTTACCACCCTCAATCAGACGGTTTGGTCGAGAGATTCAACCGTACCTTGTTGAACCTCCTTAGCATGGCTGCTTCAGAGAATGAACGTGACTGGGACTTACATATTCCAATGGTGATGATGGCATACCGGACTAGTGTGCAGGAATCTACTGGCTGCACGCCATTCTATTTGATGTTTGGACGAGAAGGGCGTCTTCCTGCTGATGTAATGTTTCGTCTTCCTTCTTCCCCTATGCAGGTGAACAAGTACGCTCAGGACATGCGGTTTCGCATGGAGCAGGCTTATCAGCTTGTTCGCGACCGTCTGCAGCTACAACAGCGACGTCAGAAGGCTCTATATGACAGAACGACAAATGGATCACTGTATGCAATTGGTGATCACGTGTGGCTCCATTGTCCAGCTGTGCCTAAAGGGAAGTCGGCGAAGCTTCATCGCTACTGGCAGGGCCCGTATAAGGTGATAGATGTGCTAGGGAAAGTACTCTTTAAAATCCAACACAGAGATCATCCCAGAAAGAAATGTGTTGTACACTTTGATAGGCTGAAACCCTACGTACATTCGTCAAAGAGGGATGAAGAACAAGAAGTACCGCCCCCTCAGCGTTCGAGTAATGGCGAGCAGGAAGATGACGTTGAAATTGAAATTGTTCCTGGGGAACGACCTGATCAGCGTCAGAACGATCCGGTGGACCATGAGGAGGTTCCTGTTGAGCCCCAGGAAGTAGTAGTCGAAGAGGACGGGGAGGTCGAGCAACAGCAGGCTGCACCGGGAGAAGAAATTGTTGGAGATAATGAAGAAATAGCTGAGCCGATTGTTGCAGAAGAAGGACAACCAAGAAGATCAACACGAAGCCGCAGAAAGCCCGATAAACTGGGACAGAATATTTATGATGTGTAATGTCGAACCATTCAAAGGAGGAGGGAGGGGGAGTAATGTAGCGTACGCAGTTATTACATCATGCACGCACATGCGCAGTAGTATTTATTGTGTATATATATACTAATGTAAGTGTACGTAATATCAGTCTGGTGATTAAAGCTGGCCTTTGTCACAGTTACATGTAAAGGGCTTAAGTTAAGGGGCTAGGCTGGCTAGAATAAGACGACATTCTGATCACGCGGTACAAATTAATTCATGTGATTTCTATCGCTTTGTATACAGGTATATACGGCACCTCCAGACCAGATCTATTCCCCCCGCCAAAATGCTTACCTAATACATGTAATCCACATATCTGACATAGTACCAGCAGTACCAATAACTTGATTTTATTGGATAAAGCCATCAATCGATCGATGTAGTCGGGGACCCCACTGACTAGCTAGTGAGGTTATATTATCAGTTAGGTCTGGCAATCTTGGGCAATCTTGGTGGAATTTTTTTTTCCAAATTGGCCAAGTTACTAATATCGTCGTCAAACGTATATATATATATATATACTTTTTATTTACCTCGCGGCAGTCCGCGCAATGAGCAATGCTCAATACACATGTATATTAAAACTATGGTGATGTCGTCGAGTGATGCGGCGAGTGAAAAACAACCTCATGCATGCACTTGTATAAAAAAAATAATCTAGTAGAATGAAGCGAGGGAACTGTCACGAATATGCTGCAGCTAGGTACCATAACACATTTGTCATATCAAATCACCACATCCATCTACATGTTGCAATCACTCCACACAAGGGTGCAGTGGTGATGGAGGGGTGCAGTGGTGATTGAGAGGTGCAGTGGTGAGGAGTATAGAATTATGTTTGGGGGGGGGGGGGGGGGGGGGGGGGGGGGGGGGGGGGGGTGGTAACAAAGTTTGTACATGCTAATTGAATTGATATCCCAAGGTGCAGGCGCGTGTAAACGGTGAAATCATTATATGGCTACTAGCGGGAGGGGTTTGCTACACTACTGTTCTATATAAGATCTACGTGTGTCAAAAAGGGTATGATTAGAACATTGCTCTTATGTACCGGAATAATGGCGTCAATAAGCTCATCATCTCAATACACAGTTCGGAGTCATTTTTTTAAAACCAGGACACAAATTAGTTATAACAGAGGGCCTATTCATGTGTATACATAACACTTCTACACAGAACCGTACCTAAGACAAAAACAGGTATAATTGTTTACGCTGATGGGGAAGTAATTTTTAATATGGATACTCCCCTTCTTTGTTATAGTTTTTGGAGGGATTCTGCAAAACGATACTGACATTCAGTTGGAGCCTTGTACTGTACGTTCAGGTAGGTTTCAGACTGGCTCTAATAAAATCTTCATAGTTTAATGATCCCGAAAAGTGTGAATATTCTATGACTTTATAGAGAAGTCTATGGAGTTTTATCAGGGTTAGCTCGGAAAATATTCCCGGCTCTGTCCATGGATGGCCATTATCACACCGTTGTTTCAAATTCGCAGCTGAACGGCTGACTTTGATCTTTGGACTATTATGTTTTAAAGGCCGATGTGCAGATCCACCCACGAATGTTTTGCAAGAATTGCTATATGATGCGATGCAACGTACACTGCGTGTACTAGTTTTGGCCATACGGCCCATACCTACATGTATATTCCTGGTGAAAATTAGTGTGGTCCTTGTACAAGACCTTGCATGTATAGACCTATCTACTGCACAGGCAATACTCTCACCAATGATTGACTTATGATATCACAAAATCTGAATAACTTATGATTTAATAAACTAAGGTTTTCCTATACAATACATTGACCAAATGCATCACGGTTACCTAGTTGCTAGGACGCGCACACATACAGTTTGTTTTAAAACGTATATTAGAGCCAGCTCGAATAAACCAAAAATAGAAAGCTCTTCCTATCCACAATAAGGTACTAATCGCAGTTTAGGCACCAAAACTTCAGGAGTTTGAGCATAAGCAAATTCATGAGACAACTACGGCAAGACATGCGCCTGCCTTTCCTCGCGTGGCGATCGAGCGGCACAAGTTAGTTTCATAACACTGCTGAACCAGGTAGAGGACAGGCTAGGAACTTACAAAACTGTACCGCCGTTGCTATACTTTGTTGTTGTATTTAAGAGGAATGTCTAGTCTCGTACCCAGACCCAGATTCCCACAGCTGCGGATGGATTACATCACCGCTACGTGGAAAGTCCACTTTCCACGTAGCGGTGATGTAATCCATCCGCATGCAGCTGTGGGAATCTGGGTCTGGGTACGAGACTAAGGAATGTCCGAATGTGCAACGTTGCTTGGATGTGGCCATTTTGTTGCTAGGCCGGCTTACACAACGAAAAGTTTATTCTCGGTACAAGGGTGTATACAACCTGCAACAGGATGTTTACAGGGTCAATATGAGAGGTGTAGTACAAATCGGTACACGCCCGAAAGGTACCACCATGCATATATGCTGTATCTAACAACTTGTCTCGATCCAGTCAACAATTGCAACTTGCAACAGGGTCGTAAACTACCTTTACAAAACCAGATGAAATCCTTATATGGACTTTCACAACCGTTACTCTATCAAAGTGCATTGCAACTGTTGTTATTAAAACATGTCACAATACAAGTTTTAACCGCAAAACACAATTAATACACATTAAGGCAATCCAGCAACTGTGTCCAGTCATGTAAGAACACAAGCTTGGTATCTGCAACTTGCACCCGCTCCACAGTGTTAAGAATTACAGATTTTTCAAACTTGCAGTGGTTTCCACATTCGTGGACCATTGAAACTGCCTCAGTTTTGAATCCTTGTGCTGTCCACAGTAGTGTCCGTGATAGGGTGAAAAGTGGACACTAGAAATCATTCAACAGTGGCATGTCAATTAGGTAGCTGCATGCAGTGCCAAGAAACCTTGTACCAGGCAAAGGGTACGACCCGACTTAAGTTGGATTGTTGTCAGTAGCTGACCATATTTGAACTGGGATAAGAGATGAAATCAAATCAAAAAACTATTTTTACCTCACAGAATGAACAAGCTCGGAACAGTTGGAGATGACCGCTCTGTACTCTTGTACGTTGTCATCCATACTGCCCACGTGTGTGATGATACTATAGGGAGTCTCGAGCTGTTGCAGTTCTTCAATGGTCCTGTCAATTATGGTAGCATGGACCTTGAGAAGGTTTAGTTTCCCACTGTAGGACGTTGCCTATAAAAAATTTATAGACACATAAAATCTATATCCAATAGATATAGCTTACAACTCACCAACTCTATACATAGTAGTAAGGCCCTCCCGACTATAGGTACGTATACAACGTCACGTGCCGTACAAGTTGGTCCAAAGTTGTCAACAGATGGAAGCAATATGTCATCGTATAATGGTACAGGATGTAAACAAATATTGAAATTACATCTTGTACCCAGGGCCGTCGAGAGCTGGCACGGACCCCAGGGCTATATATTCCTTCCGGGCCCCATTAATGGTCCCCTTGGGATGGGTGCGGTAGATATACGTGGTACATGTATATAAAACACCATAAAGGGGGAAAATATTATTCATTTGTTGTTAGTTCATGCAAGTGGCGAAAATTAAAAACAGATACTGATTGCGGGTATGATTATGTAACATTGTTTTACCTACATGCAATGTTACGCGCAAAGCATGGATTTGCGCAATCCAGGGATTATCCTGTGCAAACCCTGGATCCATAATTTGTGGTACAAACCATGGATTAATTGGCAGCGCAATCCTGGGACACAAAGCATAGATCAGGACAATCCTGGGATTGCTCAGATCTCAGATCAGAAGCATAGATCTGTAATATGTACGATGGGTAACGAATGATAATAATAAGTACATAATCAATAACATGCGTTTGCAGTACAAAATAAGCCCTATATATATGGTGTACAAATGCAATTGTTATCTACTGATGAGACACCGAGCATGCACAGTGATTCAGTGAACTACGCCATGGTTCAGAACTCTTGAAAATGAGGTAAGGTTCATCACGTCTTGATGAGCAGTCCTTCGTGTCTCCCTTTGTACTGTTGCTTGGCGAGCCTCCAGTAATGCTACCAAATATGAAATACATTTCCCCTGAGAAACGATTTTCTCCTCATCATCACCAGTTTCAGCAGAAATATATGGAGACAAATTATTACATCAAGATTTTCATTGGCCTTGCATGTAGCAATTAGCCCAAGACTAATTCACATTGATTAAAATGACGAACTATAATTTTTATCGTTATGTCACGGCTGTTACAATTGGACAAAAAGGGTCATAATTAGAGCACAGGAAAAATATTTACGGTTTAACAACCGCTTTCCCTTTACAAGCTCATTAAAGTTTCAACTTAAGGTTTCCGCAGCCAATCGATCTAATGCGAATAAAATTGCAACAAACGGTAACTAGAACTTGTCTTCTTATTAAATTTAGCCTCACGCACCCATTAGCCTCGAGTGGCGCACTGCATTTCGTTCTGCGCATAAGATGGTTCTTTTTAGGCGGGAAAAATAGCATACAATCACGACTGTGTAGCTTTTTTTCCGCCCTTATAAGTGCTATCGGTAAAAAAAACAGTTTATAGTGGTATCTTTGCCAGGTAAGAATATGTTTTCAGTCCGTGGTGCCGCGTCTCCTACGCCCTGCTATAATTATTTGAACACACATACCCAAATTATGAATAACGCGCACCACAAGAATGGAAGTGCAGCACTAGATGATCTGTGCCGAGTGTGGGGGTGCATATTGCATAGAGGGATCAAAGCAAAGGGGGAGAGCAGTAAAACCAGAGCCACCATACAGCTGTATCTCCTATGCTGACAAGTTTCTGGTGGCTTTTAACATCAACATTCTACCTGAGATCCGCCCCCAAATGTTTAGCACCTTGTGCTTAATTAAAGCTCACGTGTTCTTGGGGCAAAAGAGCTGAAGAATCACTTCAAGTGCTATGTTCAGCTACACATGCACTTGTAACGTATGCAAATGGTCTCTTTTAAATATCCCTCACTCTATGCAACTTCATATGGGTACAGCAGCAGATGGCAATCACCCCCACAAGCCTGGATGAGTGTAAATAGGGGCATTGGATGGGTGTGTGTGTGTGCATGGGGGGCATCGAATGGGTGTACATGGGGGATCGGACATTGGATGGGTGTACATGGGGGCATTGGATGGATGTACATGGGGGACATTGGATGGGTGTAGTGTACAAGGGGGGCATTGGATGGGTGTACATGGGGGCATTGGATGGGTGTACATGGGGGACATTGGATGGGTGTACATGGGGGACATTGGATGGGTGTAGTGTACAAGGGGGGCATTGGATGGGTGTACATGGGGGACATTGGATGGGTGTAGTGTACAAGGGGGGCATTGGATGGGTGTACATGGGGGACATTGGATGGGTGTAGTGTACAAGGGGGGCATTGGATGGGTGTACATGGGGTACATTGAATGGGTGTACATGGTGGGTGTACATGGGGGACATTGGATGGGTGTACATGGAGGGTATTGGATGGGTGTGTGTGCATGGGGGGGATTGGATGGGTGTACATGGGGGACATAAATATCCCTCACTCTATGCAACTTCATATGGGTACAGCAACAGATGGCAATCACCCCACAAGCCTGGATGAGTATACATAGGGGCATTGAATGGGTGTACGGTGTGTGCATGGGGGGGGGGGGGGGGGGGGGGGGGGGGCATTGGATGGGTGTACATGGGGGCATTGAGTGGGTGTACATGGTGGGTGTACATGGGGGACATGGGTGTACATGGAGGCATTGGATGGGTGTACATGGAGGCATTGGATGGGTGTACATGGGGACATTGGATGGGTGTGCATGACCCATATGGGGAATTCGATGGGTGTGTGTGATGGGGGACATTGGATAGGTGTGCATTGAGGGCATTGGATGGGTGTGCATGGGGGGCATTAGATGAGTGAACATAGAGCATGGGTCATAGGTGTACAATAACATGTGGCCAACTTCATGGACCATGGTTCCAGTAAAACCCCAGCAGGCCTTGTTTCCAATACCACAGGCCTTGGCTCCACTCAGACCACATTGCTTGAATACCATATGCAGGAATGGATAGGCCATATGCACTATATGCAGGATGCTGTCTCATGGGAGAACGGCCCGGGCTGTGTCTTTTCATAACAGCCTTGTTTGGGTTCATCCCTGGCCCCGTTGCAGGAGGGTTCCACCTAGTATGCATCCAGAGTGCAATCTATCTTTACCAATGCATAGACAAATAGCCAATACACTATATAGAATATGGTGTCGCGGGTGATAGCGCTAAAAATAGCAATATTCTGAAGGCTCACAACTTCTAGTAGAATACGCGGCACCACGAGATGACATTGGAAAATATAGAAAAAACCTACCGGCTTTACACTGTTAAAATTTCAAGGTACTTTATAAGGGCGGAAACTTTACCAGGGCAACGTTTATCCTCCTAGGTCGAGAATCACCCCGGGGATTTGCAAGCTAATGCAGTGGCGGATACAGGGGGGGGGTCGGTGGTGTCCGGACCCCCCCCTCAGACCTGATGATGAATAAAATTAAGTATCAATACTATTAATGAATGCAATTAACAACATCCCACGTGATATAGCGTATCATCCAGATGGCAAGCAATCTGTTCACTCACCTCATTCGGCAAGTATCTTGAATTACTTTTCCAAGAAAGCAAAAGGTAATTATGTAATGCGCTAAAAGATTTAGGCCTACGCGTACAGGAATCACGCACCCGCCCGATCGCGTTATCTCGTTATGCCCGGTATTCACCATAAACTACTGTACTTTTAAGTTTATGGGTCTTCTATAGTCCCACTGACCAGTTATCACACAGGCCACTTCTTGTATCGAGCCCAAAACGGACAACAACCATTAGTTCAATCAAATGTGAAATGCGGATAAATACGTTCTGTTCCATTCCCCTCCCCCCCCCCCCCCCCCCTCCAACCATTATTTGCCGCCATTTTTTAGTCTTTCGCCCCAGTTTAAGGCTTGATAGATAGTCTGTGTCGCTAAGAGCGGGACCCCCAAAAGCTTCCGCGCTTCGCGCGGGAGGGGGCACATCCCCCTCCCGCACCCTCCCCCTATTGATTATTCATGTTGGACCCCCCCCTTCCAGATTTCCTGTATCCGCCCCTGTAATGCCACATCCAGGATTGAAAGATAGCGCCAAAGATGCACATCATTAATACGAGTAGACATTGTAGAAACTGTACATAGACAATGCCGGCACTGTATCGAAACGGTCTGTACAAAAAGGTCCATCCACAAGAACAGATGTGTTGCTAGGGTAGTAATTAGGTCCGTTGCTATGAAAAAATTTCGTATCAAGGGGCGTAGCCTTTTTGTCCAAGGTTTCAATGCAATGAAACAGCCATGATGTAGGTCGCGCGATCGTTGTCCCTAGCTATATGTGACGAATCGATTAAACATTTCAAAGTTTTATGTCTTTTGGTAGGGTCGCGGTTCTCTATCTGTTACAGCCCTTTCCTTTCTTTTCTGCCACTCGGACTTGTGCTTGTACGTTTTAGAAAATGAATTTAACGAAATTATATACGGTACATGAATTATTTCGCATGGAACGTATACAATTTATTGCGCCTGCGCAATGATCAAAACAAAACATCAATCACACACACACAAAAAGTGACCAGCCGGGCGGCCCGGGTCCCATGTTTAACGACGGGCCCCATGGTCAGCAGCCCCCCCCCCCCCCCCCCCCCCCCCCCCCCTTCTCGGCGGCCCTGCTTGTACCTGACTGTACAAACTAAGTTGTACCTATATGTCATTCCTCGCAACCCCGTACCAAGTTGTATTACAATGATGTACCAACATGAAATAATATACGGGCCTGTACCGACGTGATAACTTTTGGTTGTATACGATTTCATTTCAAAATTACTGGGCGTCGGTCGTTTTGACACACGTTTCAATGTAATGAAACAGTAGTGGCTATGAAAGCTAACCAGTTTCTACAATTTTCTTGTTAATATAATTATTTGTGCTGATGTGCGAAGGTGTACATGTGAAAGTGCTGATGTGCGAGTCGCTACTGTAGACAAGCAAAGCTAACCCACAGTTTCACCTGTGCCCCACGGCCACAATACACTACATAGTACATACATTTTTGCAAGTGGAAACACCAGCCTAGGGCTAGGTAGTTAATGGCTCCATTAAATTTGTGAGGGCTGCTAACTCCACTTGTAGTGTGGGTACTTCCTACTCCATTTTCAGCTAGAGGGCTGGCCACAATAACCCCTGATTAATATTGCAAGGCCAGGATTGCTTAATCCACTGCAGTGTATAATACCAGTCCCCAATTCAAGCTGCAAGTGGACTCCACACTACCAGTTGAATCCCCACACTTTTTTCCTCCTGTGTCATTCATCTGAACCACTGTCCCATTGATCACACGTGCATGGGACCAAAGCAACCACATAAACCACCCCTCCATTATCATGGTTCCATACATGTAGGTAGAGCAGAGTAGGCAGCCCCCACATAACCAGGGAAGCCGCCATGCAGCTCGCAACATGTAATATGCGTTCATTCAGTCCACTTGGGGGCTGAAGAGGAAAGTACATGGAACCACCATCATAATGGAGGGGTGCTTTATGTCTTGCTTTGATCACACCGCGTGTGATCAATGGGACGGTGGGGTTTGCAATACTGGCACGGAGCAAGTGTAAGACCCCAAAATGTATTTTACCATAGAGAGATGATGTAGTATTAAGTTTTGAAAATAGGAAGTCAATAGCCTGTACCGTTCGGAAGTTATAGTGATTCAAACGCAAGAAAATTTTATAACATTTTATCATGTATATAATTAGGACAGTTTCCGAGAAAATTGCCCCCCGCATATATAAAAATTTAAGGTTGTGATGTCCATGGATTATTCTGTTCGTTAATTTTTATGCCATCCGTTACGGAGATATACAGTTGATATGGAGAGGCGGTGGTTATACATGTATAATGCATTGGCGCCAATCAAGCGGGAAAACGTGCACCATGCATGTATCTCCGTAATTAACGGATGACATAAATATTAACGAACAGAACAAATGGATAGATATAGGACCTCTCTACCTACAAACCGAATTTGAAGCGAAATTCAATTGCAATTGATCACTCCTACAGTGGAACGTTATGGTGGGTTTGAACCCGGTGGGGTATCGAACGTTGCAATACCCCAAAATGTATTTTACCATAGAGAAATGATGTGGTATTAAGTGTTGAAAATACGAAGTGAATAGCTTTTACCGTTCGGAAGTTATAGTGATTCAAACGCAAGGAAATTTTATGACATTTTATATATAATTGTATAGTATCATTAAAATCATAATAATATACATTTAATAACGATACACTATCATAAACTGCCTATAGTTAATGCATAACACATCTGGTGAGTATGGCAGTGGCATTGGCCCTCACTAGATGGAGATTGAGCCTGCCATAGAAGTGGTCGACTTGGGCCTGCATGTTAGAGTGGCAAGCCGTGATGCCAGCTGAGATAAGGCTTCAATAATTTCATTTCCCCATGCACCATATGTCTCAGCTACCAGGGGAACACACAACCAGCCGAGTTCTTTGCATTTTGGATCATTGGCCTTGTGCTTTCTGCTTTCAGTGGCTAGGGCAGCTGATCTTGCAGACACTCCCGCTTCCATAAGGGTATGTGTGTTAAGCGGAGAGGTTACAGAGATGTCAAAGGCAGCTGTCTTGCCTGTTGCCCAGTTAGTCAACAGAAGGTCAGCAGGACGGGTGTGGCTATGAAATTATTAATTTTTAATATATACATGTGTATGCGAAGGGTCGGAAACTGTCCCAATTAACCGTTTCAGTTGTTTTCCAATACGTGGTCCGCGTATTAATTAAATTTTCATGGCACTGACGTTGTATTACATACAAGAGCATGCATGGGTTGTAGACTTGTTTTGCACTTGCCGCATCACTCGACGACATCACCATATATACACATGTAGCCTGAATTTACTGTCTACATTTTTGTACATATTGCGCTCGCGCGGACTACTCTTGACGTACTAGCAAACAATCTTGGCCACGCGGCCAATTTTGGGAACTACCCAGATTGCAAGACCAATTTTTTTTTTTGCGACAGGATATTGTTCACCAGGACAAATAATACAACTGGACTGATCAGACGGGACAACGATTGAGCAATGCCATTATCCAGTAAAATCAAGTTCTTGGCAGTACTGGTACGGCTATGTCAGATCTGTAGACTAGGTAAGCATTTTGGCGGGAAGGACGACGTCGATGCAGGAACGTTTCGTGTAGGATGAGAATGTTATTTATTATCAGGGACTACGTTAGTGCGTTAGTAGGAACTGGAGTGTCATGAATACGATTACCATCTCCTCGGCTTCTATTATATTTTAGCAAGTGCCACCCCCCCCCCCCCCCCCCCCCCCCCCCCCCCCCCCCAAAAGAGGTTTATTAATTGAATTTGTTTTAATATCGATTACTGTATATGCATGGCCTTAAGCGTTAGATTTACACGTTATATAGTAAATCTCGCGTAACGAGAAACGGATAGTATCGCTGCTTTCTAATTATTACTGAGCCTTGGAAGTAAATCTGATAGAGGAGGACGTGGATGTGCTATGACTGCTATCACGTGAATGTGTGCAGTGAAAAGTAGTGTTGTTCACGTCGTTGGCGGTTGTGTGTCGTCAAATCCGCCTGCGCATTAATTGAAATGCCGTCTTGCAACAAAAAGGGGCTGGCTGTGCGCGGTCGGGACATCCCTGTACTTCGTGTTTGGCCTTGCGTCTTGGTCGGTGTTCAAATGCTTCCGTGACTTCGGTGGTCGGTTGCAACAAAGATGTTGATACATCCACAGTGTTCAGAACCTCGTGTTTGTGATAATATAGGAACCTACAGACGTCTTTGGAAGATACTGGTGCGTTTGTAGTACAAAAATGGTACAACCGTTTGGAACAACTTTGACACCACAAACATCAGACTGCACTCAGTTTGGGTCTTTACATCAGGGAAACAATATGACTTGCCAGGAGGAACTGTCAGGACAAAAATTATCCTACCTAATATTTATCCTTTGCTGCCAAAAAGTATCCATGGGATAGATATTTTCAGCTAAAAAGTATCCATAATCCTATAGGATAGATTTTGGCTGCCAAATATTATCCTTATACTCTGCTATAATGTGTCCTAGGGGCAATAATACTGTTGTGCATGCATGCAATATACTAAACTAGGCATTTTGATCATCCTCATGCTGGGGAAAGCATGGCAGTTTTTTGCTAGTGCAGGTTATTGTGGGCATAAGTGCAAATGGTAGAAATGAAAGGAATACATAAATCAGTGTGCTATATATAAGTATATTACTGGTTTTCTGTGAAAACAACGAACTCAGGAAAACAGAAAAAATTAGTCAGATAATGCAATATTTGGCAGATGTAAATAGCACAGATGACAGTACACAATCAGAGGGACTTGTTTGCTGCAAGGGTGTGGTCTGCTAATTTTGCACCATGCAGAGTAGTTAATGAGTAGTCAAATATCAAAACATGTCACACCTAATATTGTGTCATTTTACTCCTCTTTCTTTCCTCCACTGGGTACCATGTTAACTACATTGCTGGTCCCCATCCAGCTACCAGCCAACCATGTCTGTATAACTACACAATTGGTACTACCTATGTATTCCTCATCACACAGTCTGCCCCAGTGTGTCTGATATGCTCCAACACAGCCTATGATACGTGGAGGGTGGACACCATAGGTACTACACCATCTCCTATACCTTCAGCACCTTACATACTGTACGTGACATCACCTATTGCTACATTCATCGATGTGCCACTAGTAACTTGTTCTGCTGCAGGAGCTACATCTCTTTATAGTATAGGTAAGTGTATCATTGGGTTGTCCCTTTTGACGGGAACCATAATGCATGTAACCTTCTCCTCACACAGTGGGCATAGCTGTTCCAGTGGTCCCTCAGGTTGTGAATTATGTGAATGAGACAGATACATTGAACCTGGTGTGTACCAGTGTGGTCATTACTAGCGGTCCGCTACCTTTTGGAATATCAGACCAGTCATGGCTGGACCCACATGGTATCACGATATCAACTTTCTTAGTTGCTTCAGTACCTTCTATTAGCCGTACAGCTGCTGGTACCTACACATGTGTTACAACACTGCATTATCCAACTCTCAACGGATTAACTGAAGTAACAGGCTCTACCCTAGTGGTAGTCTACTGTGAGTGTCCTCCATATTGGGGAAACATGTTCCTTATGTTCCCCTTATTCCCTCAGACCCTCCCACCATAACATCTCCCCAGCCCGATGTCTTCATGCTCCAAGGCCTCAGTGTGCAGCTAAACTGTTCCTTTGATGGCCTCCCTGTCCCCACCATCACCTGGACCCTCCCCAGTGGGAGTGTCCTTACCTCCTCCCACGGTCGCTTCATGCTCCAGTCCACCTCCACCTTCACATCCCTCACCATATCATCCCTGATGGGGGGAGGGGACAGTGGGACCTACACTTGTACTGCCTCCAATTTGAGGGGAGTGGCCTCCAGCAGTGTGCATCTAACTGTGCAGGGTGAGATGTGGGCATGTCCTGGGGGCCAGATATTGCCATGGCAGCAAAAATTGTATCTGGCACACGTTTGGTGTCCACTGTTGTCATGGTTATCATACATGATGCAGTAGGTTAAACCAAAATCGGTAAACAATCAGTTTATTTTCTTACATATGTTGCCTCTCAATAGTGTGATCTCGAATAGTTAGCACTTCATTTGGTCATACATGTCCAATGTGAATACCGTAAACTGTCTCTTTATTGTTCTCCCTCCCCCTCCCCCTCCCCCTCCCCTCTCTCCCTCCCCCGGTACTTGTTTACAAATGTTTGATCAACAACACTGTTGTTAGATTTTCAATACTGCCTACTTTTAATGTTAAAAAATCAAGTAAACATTGTAAATCACCCCAAAAAATTTAGCGACAAGTATTACGATTTCCACTGTAGTGCCATGTATACATGTGCAATGTAAGACTTCAAGTTACAACAGCCTCGGTAGCTAGAATATTTTAATGCTAGCAAAATGAATATATTTTAGATCTCCTCGGAACAGGTATTTTTCCATAAGGAATACAGTGCATCCCGCTTAATATCATACCACTGGTACACAAATAAAATTAGGACATTATCCGAGCGGTTTTTCTAATATACAATTATTCTAAGGTTCTAAGCTAACATTGCCAAAGACTCTGCACAATATGTTCTCAACAATACTTCGAGATTTTTCAATGTAACAGGATGCAGACACTTTTGACTGTACAAGCACTTTGATACAATTGGCACCTCTATTTGTATCCATGGGTACAAACCTTAGCCACCATTGCTGGAAAATGAAATTTCCCTATACAGGATACTGATCACATAACTTTGGTCCAACCTTGGCTCCTCCTCTGCATCTAAGGCTTGAAACCTGTTAGTTTAGAAAAAAAAATCGGTTGTAACAGGTTACTAAAATAAAATAAAACAGCAGGTTAAGGTACTTTTAAAAAAAATAACTGGTCGGTTAAAAGGTTGAAACAACCGGTACGGTTTAAAATTAATTATCAATTGTTTAATAATCGATGGACCAAGCTTTGCAACATAGCAAGTAAGATGATATGGTCCACGGCGTACTCGTCCATGATCTCGCCGCGTACGACACGCAGTGCGCACCGTAGGCTATAATGTTATGGTCGGTTGAGGTTGTTTTTAAAATTTCAAACAGCCGGTTGAAGCGGTTATTTAGCCGAACTGAATAGAACCAGTTGAGGCGGTTATTTTATTCTCACAATCGGTTTATAACCGGTTAACCGAAGCGCCGTAACAACCGGTTGCATCTAACCATTTAGCTTTATACGTACTTCCACTATTCTTAAATACCGAGCTATTTATAAGCCATAATGCATTTGAGGTGCAACGTCCAATCAAGCAATCCATGCAACAGCCATGTATGGTAGTCTGTATTTAAATTAAAGTCACTCTGGATGTGCCTCAATTGCAAAGATTTCAAAATGTATCACAAAATATTTGAGGGCAGCAATACTTGGGAATGTGTAACCGATATGGATTTTCAGGTTAATCGATTATATTCGCGATTACCTATTCGGTCGACTGTGCATTTAGTAGAATAGCAGGTTACCGATTCATAATTTCATTTAGTCGAAATAAGCGATTCTGTTTTTCTTAGTCGCGATTTGCCGATATTCGTTTCCTTCATATCCATGCAGAAATCGGTAGAAAATCGATTACCCAACGGGTTAATTAATCGGTAATCACCACTTAGTCTGGGGACCCGGTTGACGGTAAACATCAGTCTAGATCTAATCGACAATGCCTTTAGTCTGGGAACCCGACTGGGTTGTAGTAGTCGGGTCCCCAATCAACACTGCCCTCCCTTAACGCAGTGCACGCGCAGTGGGCACATCAATTTAAATACGTTCGCACTCTCTGCAGCATAGTACACGTGCGTTAATCAAACGCGCTACTGCCGCTACGTACTGTTTTGCACATGTGACAGGTATCCAAATACTGGCTCTTTTCCAGACGTTCGGCCATGACATTCTGCACATTTGCATGGAGCGGTGTTCCACCATTGTTCTGCTCAGTACTTATTCCAATTATTGAGCATGCTGTTCGAACAATGGATTATAACTGTCAATGGCGCGGCGGATGGGAATTATACGTGTTTCAGTCATTTTGTACCTGAAAGTAACATTTTAAGCACAAGCTGCGGGCTGGACATGCTTCAGAAAACTAGTCGAGTCATTTTCGTTGTTATCTCCGTAAGCTAAAAATCTTACTTGTCTCATACTTAGTAGTGCTTTGGTAGCTGGCGATTGTGGCGAACAAATAATAACGTGTTTTTCGGTGGGAAAAAAAATGCCATCCGAATGCACCTCGTTCCCAGTCCCTGTGGATACTATCTATTAGGTGTGTTAATCATTTCATATATGAAACAGGGTTAAGCATTAAATTTTGTTTAATTCTGTTCTAGGGTGTGTAGCCTTTTTCATAAATCTAAATTGACTATTTCGACTATGAAAAAAAGTCCAATCGATTTTTTTTAGTTTATAGCAACTTGCAAATTGGTTATTAGAAACATTAAATCGATTAATGCAGTATTAATTTGCCAACGATCACCTAGGTTTTTTCGGTTTTTCCTATTTTTTGATAATTGCACCATAAATCAGTTTCTCAACTCTATACAATTTTATTGCTTATCAGCTGCTTACGCCAACTTTAAAATCATTAAAATAACAGTTATACGAGCCATATAAGGTACATGGCATAGATTTACAATGATCCAAATGATCTTCACATCAATGAGGAAAATCAGCCCTGTCCCATCATCCATGCCATTTCACTCTGTACCCTCTCCCCAGTGTCACTGACAGTTACAGGTTTGTTGGCTAAAGTGATAACGACCACTTCAGTCAACCTTACCTGGAGCCCCCCGGGGGATAATGGAGGACATATGATTGTCTATTACATCATCCAGTATGGTATTGCTGGTCAGGATAATGTTACGACTGCTACCACGGCAACCCCATGGATACTGCTGAGTGGGCTAGTGCCAAATTCTTGGTATCAGTGAGTCCATAAACTTATATGCACTGCAGAACCTCATGTACCTACATATACATGTAGCTTCATAAGCACTAGTTTCTCATGTCACTTTGGAGTAACAAATGGTTTATCTTTATAAAAAATTTTAAAGTACTTCTGTAATTTTGTATTGTTGCCAGTATACATGAATTGCACTGAACCAAAACATTTTGTACTGTATATGATTTTGTGGTATGGAAATGCCTCTAAGTATCAGGTCAAGTTGGTTCAGCTGCATGGCTGCCCTAGTCTGCATGGTATTGATTAAAGCCATCACATGTATTACTAATCTTAAGTTGCCCAGGTCTTTGAGAGTTGAGTGTCCAGGCCTTTGAGTGTTGGTGCATAGAAAGGAGTCATGTTTTGTAAGTAATAATTCACATGTAAAGTATGGTGATCACTTTACAGATTCAATGTCACTGCAAATAATGGTTTCTACAGTGGAGTGTTATCCTCAACAGTGGTATTACTAATAGGTAAGATGACCACACCTCTTCTGTTGTGGCCATCACACTTCACACCAAATATGAGTTCTATCACTAATATATAAATGCAGAACTTATTAACATTCTGATATTCCAATTGTTGAGCAACTAGGGGGGGGGGGGGGGGGGGGGGGGGGGTTAACTTGTCATTCATTAGTGTATGTAAGTTTTTAATGTAACCTTTAACCCTCTATGGTCTGCATAACCATCAGCTCAGTGGTAGTATTCACAACAGTTACTTCATACATGTATGTGTGTTCAGCTCATGTCAGATGGTCAGAAGATATTCTATAGTCCTAAAATTTATATAAAGCCACAGAAAGGTCACCTTTCTCTAAGAGCCATATCTTTCCTAAAAATCCCTTTTGTATCAACTTTCTACTAAATTCTTCAAACTATACATATACATGTAACTAGGTGCATGTAAAATAAAGTTAACATATAACCTTTCTTTGAGAGCATGATTATAGCACACCAGAAGATCATGTTAGCTATCCTCACCATTGACTGAAACTACAAAGGCCTGGGAACTAGGGCTGATGATGTGACTGTAAGGGAAGGGGAGGAATAGGGGTTATGTCAGAGGATCTTAAGTTGGCTCTTGAATGATGACCTTGTTAGGGCTGTACTTACATGTATCCCAATCTTAGAATATCTCTTCTGACCATCTTGGTATAGGTGCAATACATGTAGAAAATCATGAGAAATCAGCTGAAATCTTGAATTCAGATTCTCTATTATCTAACCCTTCAGGTCCACCTTATAACACATGCACAGCAGCAGTTGGATCCATTAGTACATTAGTTGAGGCATCCATTGGTACAGCAGTTGGGGCATCAGTCTCTGTCACTTTTGTGGTGTCCTTCTCTCTTGGAATGTTGGTGGCTTCTGTTCTCTGCTGCATTTCAAGAAGGTCCAAAGAACCATGCAAACAAAGTTCACATGTTGATCCTGTGTATGATGAGGTGTGTACTAATAAGAAGATGAACAAAGCTGCCATGGAGATGAATACAAACACTGCATATGCATCACATATTTGAACCACCACACTGTGCCGGAACTGGTATACCAGTATACAGCCAGGTAGGGTGAATTTTCGATTAGTTACTTTGTAAAACTTATTAGCACAAACTACCACTGATGTTTATGATTCTGATGATCTTGATCTTTGGTATCATTTTGAATACACGCATATCTAACCATGGGCGGCCCCAGCACTTCCAGAAAGGGGAGAGGGGCCAGGGGCGCCGCCCAGGGGAGGGTGCGGGAGGGGGCACCCCTCATGCCCAGCCAGGGGGTATGGGGGAGCGCTGCAAGTTCCCCATCGAGCCATGGGGCCGGCGGAGCCCCAGAAGCCAACTGGCACTTTTTGCGTTGCAACTACGTAACAACGGCGCCGGGCAGTAGGCCTTTTACAGTCCAAAGTAGTACCTATATGTTGTTTATACGTGTACACTGCAAGAACAAAGTTACAACTGTAGTTGGTACATGGCAGGTTGACGCTGGCAATTTCAATGCTAGCAAAATGAATCAGTGATTAGTTACTGAAAGATTATTTTTAGATCTCCTCGCGAAACAGGTATTTTTCCATAAGGAATACATGTTTGTTTTATCATGGTTAGGAGTACGAATTGATAGCACTTTTAATATGTAACTTGTAGCAGTATTAAGGTGGGCCAAAAAAAAACAGCGATTACATGTAAGCTCAGCTTCTATATGTTCGACGCGCCGATTTTTTCCAGATGTGAAATTATTGGCCCTCCGGAACCCCTCCCCTTTTCCAGCGCGGCACTGTTTCGTGTCCATGCACCGGTACGCGTACGCAACTGAGATAATAATATAATAATACTGATGAACATTTAATGACCATGCATCAATTTGCTGGTTAATTCACATTAGGAGATTGCACTACAAGATGTACGAACAAAGTAGCCCACTTCCACTAAATTTTCACTTCGATGCACTGGGGCAGGGATAAATAATCTATTATAAGAAGGGGCGCCATTGAGTTCCAAAGCGGGCCCATTCTAATTAGCATGCAGGTGTTTTCAAATTATTTTTGCTGTACATGTACACTGGTCTTAAAAATTATTTTATCAAAGCCCTAATGTAAGTACATTTGTTTCATTGCTTATATGTACATGTATTCATAACTGGATGCTGTCAATTAGCAACAAACACGTACATATGCAATATCTGTCTCAATTACTAAGACTACTCAGCCTTGCTTGTGAGCTTTGAATCGTACTGCTTTCTGGTTGGAATCATAATTCTTCAGAGAATTAGATGTAAGGACACCGAAGCGCACTAGGAATCAGCGATATATCGCGATAGATAGACCAAGTACTACTTTTTCATTCAAAATGTTAGCAACGCATAGTTATAAGTATACATCACACTTGTAAAACGTATATCATTTGTAAATTGTATTACACAACCACGTAAGCATTATAGCATATTATGTATGTCAGCACACATTATAATAGCTCAGTTAGCACTAGAGGTATGATTTGTTTTCTTCCCCTCTGAAAATATGGAGGGCGTTAAGAAACATAGGTAAACATGTATTTTAATTAATTAAATACTATGAGTAAACCCCCCCCCCCTCCCCCCCCCCCTCCCCCCCGTACAGTACCCTTGAAGTTTTACAAAACACGGATGTATAAATGTACATAGTATATACACCACCTATTACACCGTATGGCAGTAGAAGATAAACTAGGGAACTGCATTAATTTACATCTTTCACGCATTTAGGCATTGGCAAGAGCATAATAAAAAGATTGCGGCGTATAATGAACGAAACATTGGCAGTCATTTTTTGTAAATGGTCCACCCATGTGTAAACGAGTTTCTTTATATCCTTGTTTCTCCTTCTATCCAAGGCTAGATTTGCAATTTTTGCAAGACCTTTTTTCTTTAGATCCCCCAATTTGAGGCACAATCAGATAATATCCACAGAAAGGTGTGAAGGAATTTTTAATCACGTTAACGTCACTGTAGACCACACCCACTGGTGGGAAAGATTGTTATCGAGTCTAAAGGCGTCATGATGAATCACTGCGTTGTCGTTGGTTGCAGTGATTACGTTGGCAAGAAACTTGTACTTCGTTTTTTAAGCTTTCCAACCTATCGGATCGTCGAGAAAAGGGCTCGATGGATAGAGGTGGTTCGACGATCCGCGCGAGAGAAGTGGACTCTCGGAAACTGTGCAAGGATATGTAATGAACATTTTGTATTAGGTAAGTCGAGAATGATTATAATAAGATTGTTCGTAGTGTGTTTCCGACAGCACATAAGCGTAGTACAGAGAATTCGTTCAGCAGTGATATTGCTAGATTGCAGGAAAGAAGGAAGAAGAAAACCAAACGGTTATCTGAACTTCAGAAGAGATTGGAATTTGCTGATGTTGAATACAATAACGAGTGAATGATGGTGGTGAACAGAATGACAAGGAGTCAGGTCATCGACTCAGGTGCATGGGAATGATGGTAGTGAACATGTATGAACATTCGGATGGATAAATGAATGTTAAGTTGTACACGAGATTATGTTTTTGTGCCATGCAGATCTAGAGCACATCAGTGCATATTCAAACTATAAAAAAGCACAGCACAATTAAATTCTTAATTAATTGCCATGCATTACTCCTTGAGTGGATTTCTGTCAGATTGTTGGAGTGGTCGTGTTTCTGATCAGGACTCAAGAATTAGAACCGGGGGACACAGTTCTTGCTGACCGTGACATCACTAATTACTGAAGATGTCATTTTGAAATGGAGCAAATTTTGCTTTTACATGGAAGAAGAAGCAGCTACATGTATCCCAAGAAGAAGTTGAAAGGTCCGCAAACAGCTATCCTCGTGTTGTAAGATTTATTGGATCTAGTAAAACATGGTGGTGATATTCATGGATCTACCATTGACAAAATGTTGATAGTGTGAAGTGCATTGACCAATTTTGTACCTGAATAACATGTCAGTTATTCCATGTGTTATATTTCATTCCTAGCTTATTGTATATATACATGCATTGCAATTTTTCCACGTTTGGCTTGTATATACCTTGATAAGATTTAATTAATTTGATTGACAACAATATATACACAGACCATTCACCTTGCAGAATGCAATTTAGACCAACACAACCAACATGAAACCACTCATAAGGACGATCGTCGTCACATCCAATCATAAAAGTCCCTCTTCCACATTGCAGTACATGCAGTTCTTCAACTTGCTCGGACGATTGCTGTGTAGAGATACAGCTGGGCAGCCTGGGCTATGCTTGTAGCGTCACAGGAGTTTGGATATAAGATATGAGGGAGTATCACCTTCATGTAGAAAAGGTCTAGCTTGGGCTGTATATCTTCCCACACCATGCCATAAGTAGTCCAGCATACAAAATTTCAAAGCGGTCTGTCACCAATAGCCAAGAATTTATCTACGATGGCCAGCTGAATATAGATTTGATGTCATATGAGTACACATGTAGGCTCACCAAGCCATGCAGGTACAGTGGGCTGCCACTAAGTACATCTCCAGCTTTCTTGGTCGCTACCTAAGCGCTGTGAGCATTGTCTGGATTTCGCATGCTTCGGTTCACGAGAGCCTTCAGTATCACACACTGACTTGAGTTTCTTAGATCCCACATGCATCTGAACAGTGCGAATTGTAAAATAAGCCTAGTTGTACGCATCCCACTGGCACTGCAAAAGATATCAATAGGTGGCCAATTAGACATATCCTTTTGGACCTTTTGCCTTTGACGTCACACATGAAATTTGGGGGGGGGGGGGGGGGGGGCAACTTAAAAAATGGTATAACTTCACCATCATAGTTCCTACATGCTTTTCCTTTTAAATTTTTATTGAGAAGTAAATTACCACACGTTTCATTTTTGTTGTATTTCACGATGAAGCTCTGTAAGGGATTTGTATGCAGCGAAACATTGCGGAAGTTGCTAATGAGACGATTTGGGGGGGCGGGGGGGGGGGGCAACTTCCGGTAACTTGTGAGCGCTGTAACATTTGCACCGTAACTGGCGAAGGTACTTCATTTTGGAATGTAGTCAGGCATTCATTTACCATTAATTTTGTACTTGCTGTGTTTCTTCGTGAAGTTCCTATAAGGACTTATGTTAATTGTGTCAAACACAACCAATTAATTTGTGACGTCAGAAGGCAAAAGGTCCATTCTCAAAGTTGACTCGATGATCGATCGCGAGTTAGCAACAGCGTAGGGGTCGTGCGCCAAGGATATGTCTAGAAGACCAAGCCCAGTATCATTCTTTGCTGGCCGATAGCTATTGTGGGCGTTATTCGATCGTTTCCTAACCATGCGCGTAACAAACGCTTAACGCGTAACACACGCACTTTCTGTGTAGTTTTTGTAGGTTTTACGTATTAATAAGAAACAAGGGCGGATCCAGGAATATTGAAAGGGGGGGGGGGGGGGGGGGGGGGGGCCGGGGCCTCTGCCCCCGGAAAAAATTTTGAGCATTGAATTCCTGGTTTCGATACTTTTTTTCACACCTTTGAACGGTAAATTGCAATTTTAGTCCATTTGCTTAAACGGCCAGAGGCAGCCCCAGCATCTATCGAGGGGAGGGGCGCCAAAAGGGGCGTGGCTTACGATACTTCTGATGCGCGCGTAACCGTTTGACTCTGGATTGTTGCTAATAATGCATGCGAGCGAGCGCTAGAAGCTAAATTATGCTCCACATATTGTGGATTAGGGATTGGAGGTGGGGGGAAGGGGGCGCCATAGCCTGGGGAGAGGAGGGGGGGGGGGCCTAAGGCCCCCTGGGCGCCCCCTCCGGCCGCCTATGAACGCTCATGATCAGCTAAAACAGTGTCCCCAGCATATGCATCACACCTAAATTTTAGCAGGTCTGTGTCTTCAAGGTACTTTAGGCCACTTTGAATTGCAAAGTTGGTTCCCGTCCGGTCTATAGACTGGAGAGGATGCGGGCGGGCGGCTCCATTTCCGTTATCCATTACAGGAAGTGACGTCACGATTCATTGTATATATTATGAACGGTACATACATATTAGTAGGTAACAAGCAATTTTAACACTATAAATGCGAGACGCCTCGTGTTTTTACGTGCATGGAGTGGGACGGTAATGAATGTGAATATGTATAGTCTGCCGGACATACAATTAATATTTGCAGGAAATATACGTTCTCAATACTAACAATCACTTCTTCTTAGTACTTCTGCGGGGAATCTTTGGCTTCGAACTGCAGTCATCACACTGAGGGAAATGTTCATTCTTTAACATTGCTAATGGAAGGCCAGGTCTGCTGAACAATAAACACAGATGTCCACATAATTAGCTGAGTAGTACAAAGCTTCAATTGGTTCCCCACAATTCATTGATCTTACAAACACTAACATCTTGCAAACCTTCAGGCAGTTCTGCATCCTGTAGTAAGGAACCACAAGAAAAACACAGGCCATCCAGAGCATGTTCAAGCAACTGCTTCTCTTGAGCTTTAAGTTTTCGCGAAGCATAAATTAGTCGCCACATATCACACTCATCACAACATAGCATCATACCACTGTTCTTGGCATGCTGTACACTTGCATAGAAAGGCAGAGAACTTTCTTTACCTCTCTTCAGTGAAGGTCTGTCATTTTCTGAAGTGTCTGCTCCATGAATTTCCTCAAACAATTTGAAATGCCCGTCATCTTTCATCATAAGGTCTGGGAACAACTTAATCATAGATAATTCTTCAGTAGACAGCCTCACTCTGCCACAAATCCCACATTCTGCATTCCCACACTTTCTCACTTCAAAGAAATAGTGACGCTGACGGCAGCAATGAGTTAGAAATTGCTTCAACTTTGGTGTCAAAACTTTCACACTGATTTTATCAGTGTAGCTTAGGTTAAAATCAGGGTCTATTTGATTCAAACAACTCCACAATTTTGCTAGCAGTTCTCTAGAAGCAGACTGGATAACTTCTCAGTTGTCTTTCAACTGTAACCTTTCTGTTATTTTTGTCAGTAGTACTTTCACAGGTTCTATGGAGTCCA